>JBAJHX010000051.1:8718402-8728429 GCA_037176925.1 Amniataba percoides
CCCCTCCCCCCCTGCTCATCTTTCATTCCGAATCATACAGGAGGAAAATATTTCCATCTTTTTGCCAAAACTGAAGATATATAAAGTTATATATATTGAGTAACTGTGAGCTAAGTGGCAAGTCTTTTAACCATATAAACCGTGCTCCCATTGCCAATGTATTTACAGTAATTACAAGCATCTATTATGTGAGCAAGGATACAATTGTATGCAAAAACAAACAAAAAAAGTCTTTGGAACTTCACATTTACTGCTGCTGCTGTAATTTTAACTTTGTCATCTTGTGATATTTCTTTTGATATTCCCTTTTTATTTTTTACATCACCTTCACTTAAGATAACTTATGTTAATTGCTTCTTGACCACAGAGAACAAAGGTCTAATGATGGCGTGTTTATAATTTTGTTTTTGTAACTTTTTAAATGTTTTCTTTTTTCTTTTTTTTTAAAAACTGTGCCTATGTTTAGAGTGATCCAGTGGTTCATTTCTAAACACACTTGTCCATGAGAATACAAAGATATAAATTATTTCAATAATTCTTTTTTTTTATTATTACTGCTGTTTTTACTTTTGTTTTTCTCTTTTTTGTGTTTTTTTTAGTGTTCCTTTTGCTGTTGCATTAATCTGTTAAAGCAAGCGATATCAGTTGTAAAATAGGGTGATTGGAGATCTTTTTAACAAAATCGCAGCAGTAGTTGTTCAACATTAAGCTAGTGATGTATACATATGAGAAATGCCAATCATACATGCTTGAGGAAAAAAAAAAGCAAGTTGGACTTTTCTCCAAAACGGGTGGTGCTGTGACCCCCGTCTATATTGCTTTTGTGCAACAAAAAGGTATTGAAAAAAAGACATACAGAGGTGATGGGATTAATGATAGGAGATGTTTTTATATATGTATACAAATCCTGGTTGTTGCCTTGAGTGCAATTTTTAGTTCTGTTTACTTGTTTGATATTCTCTTCAGTGTTGGGCTGCATAGCTGTCATTCAGTTGATCATTGACCAACATATCAAGCGTTTTTTAAAGACACGT
Organism: Amniataba percoides; assembly: GCA_037176925.1. Classification (NCBI taxonomy): domain Eukaryota; kingdom Metazoa; phylum Chordata; class Actinopteri; order Centrarchiformes; family Terapontidae; genus Amniataba; species Amniataba percoides. The sequence goes on from JBAJHX010000051.1 coordinate 8,719,437, forward strand.
TATCCGGGCCTCTGGAGCAAGTGATGATGTATCAGAGCTTCAAAAAAAGGTTTGATAATAAAAACATTGACAGGTAACACTTCCTTTTCTTGTTAATATCTTTCATTTTTCTGTAGTCTTTCCTTTGACAGGGTCTCCTAAGAATATTAGTTACAAGATGGAAAATGTTCCCCTGATTTAGATTTGTAATTTAATTTTTTTTTTTTTTTTTTTTACTCTTTTTCTTGCAATTCTATTTTCTTTTGTCCCACACTGTCCCAGCAATGCTGCTGCTCTTATGCACTTTTTAAAACCACATTGGCATCCTCTATTTTAAGAAAAAAAACACAATAGCCTTTCATTTGTTATTTCAAATGGGGGCATTTTGTTTCATAAAGAAGTATTTTATCTGTTAAACGGTTTATCGTGTAAATTTGTATCAATTAAATATAAAGGTTAAGTTTAGAGTGCTCAGATTATATTAATACATTTCTCTGGGGAAGTTTTATCCTGTCAATCTTACATGGAACTTGCTCTCTTGAACTGTTAAAGGGTCTGTGCGGCTGTGAGATGGTTGAAGGTTCCCATATCCTGCTTTCTCTGTTGCAAGCGAACTGGCTTTTTTGCAGTTTTGCAGATCAGGATTGTTTATTTTAAATTGATTTACATTAAGTGTTTTTTTTATCTTCTTAAATGATGAAATATGTATTCAGTTAGTATTATTTCAAGTGACTGTACATTAAAAATCCCAACAAAAGGTAATCAAACCAAACTTTTTTTTTTTTTTTCCCCTTTTGAAGATGTGTTGCATCCCAGCTCTATAGTCAATCATGATTCTGTTTTTGTATTGTAATGTATGGGTCGACTTATTTTTTTTCCCGCAGCAGCTTGGTGTTTTTTTGTTTTTTTTTCCGTGGGCTGTGGTTCTGGTCCCAGTGATGAGAGTGCCACAGCTCACCTTGGGGTGGAGCGGGGTTGGTCGGGGATGGGGGCGTGGGATGTACCGCTGCTTCTAATTTACCAGCAGAACCTGTTGCTGCTTTTCGTGGACTGAAACATATGCTGTACAAGATGAGGGGAGGGGAGGGGAGACGGGGGGAGGGCAGGAGGCGGGAAACGATCTACTCCCAACACTGATACAGACTTCACTCGGGAAAACCTGACAAGGGACATATCCACTGACCTTTTAAGATTTGGCGTCAGGCCCGGTGGTTTTTCTCACAGATCAAATCGTTTGGACACAACGATGAGACAAACACAACAAGGTGCATATTTGAGCTTAACGCAGTTACAGTACAAGACTGTCGGAAAAAGACAAAAAAAAAAAATTGTAAAAAGGGCTTTCTGTGTTCACGCTCAACAACACACCGGAGGCATTGCATTCCTGGGTTTTCTATAAAAGCTTTGGAAGTTACTTTCTTTCTTTCTTTCTTTTTTGTGTATTTACTTTTAGCTGTAAACAATTGTGTGAAAAATGCCTTCAACGAGTACTCAAAAGTGAGATGTGCATTAGGTATGCAGCGAGAGTGCTGTGACCCATTTTTACATTCAGTCTCTCTGTTTTTACTTTTTTCATGTGCCATTTTGCAAAGGTTGAGAGTGCCAGTGTATGAAGACGTAGAAGATGATTGGGCAGAAGTGGAACTGGGCTAATCGACCGGAGAGCATTTATTATCCAGGAATGTAGTTTTAACGCACTGTGGTGGAGGTGGAGGTCGCCGACCGGCCCCATCCCGTCGGTCGGAGGTGCGACTCGTTTGGATCGGGACGATGGCCATGTGTTTCGTACTGGTGCATCGAAAACAATTGGAGTATAACTGGTGTTTATTTTTCTATCGTCTGTGATTTTAGGCCATGGAGAGCATTGCAGAATCAAAGTCATTTTGCTCCTTTTTGCTTTTTTTTTTTCCCCCGGATCATACGACTCGTCTCTTACTTGCCTGGTTGTTTTGTACAGGAAACAAGCATGTTGAACACATATTTGACATGATTGGTCGGGGTCAGAATTGGGCGTTGCATAGAGGACTTTGATTTAGTGGCTATTTGGTGTATCTGCAAATGCTCCCTTTTTGTATATTGCAAAGGGTATCGAAGCATTGTACGGCAATGCTTCTCCTACTTAATCTACATTGACAAGCAGCCTTAATGGTCTCTTTTTTTATGTGTTTGTTTGGCTATTCCTTGTGTCTATGGCCACTGACTGTACTTGATGACAAGCAAATGGTCGTTACAATGTAAATTTGGGTCTAGTTTCTTTCTGTCTTATTTTTCCTTTTACTCTGTACAGTAATCTGACGTTACCGTAGACTCAGTATTACAAAATCTGTAATGTGATGAGAGTTTTACAAAACGACAAGAGTGCAATGGAAGACGATGCCATTATGCTACCAAGTGGATGTGCATTAGCTTGCGTCTCGCTTGTCTTAGGCATTAAAGGGGAATTCCACCAAAACTGACTTGCACTTTTTTTTATTCTAAAAGGCTTTTCGACCAAGATGTTTTCTCACAAGTCATATCAGGCTGGAGTCATGAGATCGAGGAAAATAAAATTATGAACTGATGAACCTTTTTAGCACATCTTTTTCAAGAATCTGCAGCTTTGGATGGGAAGAAAAAGTACTTTGGTTTTCGAACGCGACTCGCACTTTTTTAGGTCGTCCCGGTCGATGACATCGTAGGATCGCATCCTTCATCTTTAGAGCACACAGCTACACGCAAGTTTGTTTTTTTGGTGGAATGGCCCTTTTAATGCGAAGCCTCCAGCTCTTTCTCTTTACCTGAACGCCACCTGCACACGCCCACAGAAAACCCCCAACTCGCACTCCCCCTCCATACATTTCCTTGACTGCCTTACGCGCACCAAGCAGAACCTTTATGACCGTTTGATTTAATCAACAAAGACAGATAATCATTTCTCTCCTTCTCTTTCTTTAATGTCGGTAAAGGGATCTGTGTCCACGGATTGAACAGATGTTGGAAAAGCAAAGTTTTTGGGTCAGTTGTCTCTTGACTGGATGAGCAGATGCAGACATGACTACCTCTATGTGAGTCTCCATTGCTAACCACAGTGACCAAGATCCAGTCTGAGGCGTTTCTACCTGTGTACATACAAAGCCGCGCGTCGGCAGCAGGAACTTGGATTTGGACCAGCAATTCAACACCAATTTCTTTCACTAAGCATCCTTCTGTTGTGTTGTTTTTTGGTTTTACGCCTTTACTAAGTATTATTTGGCAAACGAAAAAGAGGAAAAATACATTGACATTGTGTGTGCTTGGTTGTAAATGACAAACTTAATCAATGCCGCCCCGTTGTAAGACAGTTATCCTGAAACCAACTAGTTGCAGAGAGCTACTTTGCAAATTGAGTGAAAATGACCATGTTTGGTGATGTTCTGTATGTACATACATCTTTTTAACTGTAATAAACCGATAAATATTTACAAATTTATGACATGTTGTGTGTATATTTCAGCTTTTGCTAAACAAAGGGATATTTTCTTCATGCAATAGGAGGTCATGTTTTCTTATTTGGAATGACAACACAGCCACCGTGCATGTTTGAATTAAGTTAACAGGCTTTTAATGTTAACATTTAAACGTGTTTTTTTTTAATTGACTCTAAGCATGATTAGTCACTTGATGGATTTAGCTTTTGGATTTTTCTCTTTGAGGAAGTATTCTGACATTTGCAGACAGGATAAAAATCAGATTCAGATTCAGATTCTTCTAGCTGTTTGTCATTTTTCCACCTTAGAAGAAAATACATGCAAGCGATGAAAAAGAAACTTATAAGGGGGGAATGTAGAGAGAGAAAGTGACCAGTTTCTTCATCTAGAGTTTTAATCGGATATTCAACAGCAGCACTGACACATAAAAGCTCTCATCTCCATCAAGGTTACTGTCACTTTCTGTTTATGCTTCTGCCATCTTACCCAAAAAAACTACTATCTGATACACACATTTCACATCAAGTGAATAAACCTGTATAATTGTTGTATAATATTTTTTTTTAAGTTCAGGATTAACTGAGGTGAACAAGCGGGGCCTGAAAGTAAAACAGCTGAGTGAAAAGTGAAATCAAACTTCTTCGTTCTTTCCACTGACCTGTTAAGTGCTGAACCTGATCCTTTGGAAATATTATTTATCTGTTCGGTTACAAAAATATAATTCAGAGAACTCACTTGCAAATTCCTGAGAATAATGTAAACATTAAACAGATTGCTCCTGTACTGTTTGTATTTCCTGTCCAGCATTTCTCACATAGAAACATAGAGTATAAACCATTTTAATGGCATGTATCCAAAACTGCCTGCTTGAAAATTAGGCTGAATTTAGGTTCTTCGTTTTATTTTCATATATTTCTTGTACAAAATAGACTATGAAATGAAAGATGCTGTATCTTCTCTGTGTGTGTGTAGGTTTTCCCTGCTGTGGTCTGAGCTGTGTTCTGTGCACCACCGCCCCCTGCTGGCGACTTAAAGTATTGATGTTACTGAAGGTTGAAGCTGTCTGTGCATCTCTGTCAGACACACACACACACACACACACACACACAGCCATGAAGTCTGATCACTGTTAAAACACTTCTGTCCGGCCAATATGAAGTCTAGTTTTTCTCTTATTTTTTTTTATCACTGCGCTGCTGATGAGTTTACCCAGTTTCTCCTCATCTTTCTCATCAGGGTGGAGGTGATCTGCCAAAAAAAAAAAAAACAGCAACAAAAAAAAAAAAAAGTATTTCAGCCCCTGCGCGCACTGACCTGCCCCTGCTCCTCCTCCGAGCCTGTGAGAAGTGTGTGTGTTTCGCACAGCGCGATGCTGAAGCTGGAAGGCTCCCGCACGAGACGACAGGTGTCACTGTGTCCTCGCGCTTCGTCTGCGCGCTCACGCACCAGCGAGCGCCACAGAAAGATGTTTCCATCAACACAGACAGACAGAGAGACAGACAGCTTCTTCTTCAAGGCCAGCCTGGAAAGACGGGATGATCCGGCTGGCATGTGTGTGTGTGTGTGTGTGTGTGTGTGCTGCCTCACAGGTGGGCGCTTTGAATATTCACTCACTTCCTGTTAAAAGCCTCTCGCGCGTCTCAGATGGCTCACCATCGCACCACATCGTCCATTAAAGAGCTCCGTGCTGTAAAAGTGCCTGTTTTTGTTAATGACAGCTCCTGAAGGTCCGCGTGCCTCTCGGTGGGTCAGCTGACACGCAGGTGTGAGTGACGTCACTCATCCGCAGCCGCCCTCAGGTGCACTTCCTGCTGAAATGGACCAATGAAAAGTGTCCACACCTCAGCGAGGTACTTCTCTTTTACTTGTTCTTCCCAACCTAAACTAAGTGAACCTGAGTTTGCTTTAAGGTATGAAAGATTGTAAGTTAAAAAAAAAAAAAGACTAAGAGAGAGATGTATTTTATGAGTTGCAAGCCAACAAGCCAAATTATAGAAAAAATAAAAATGCTACTTAAACTACTTAAAATGCATCACAATTCTGAAGATCTGTAGCAACAGGTAATTATATAACGTGGATTAAATATATTGAGATCTTATTGCTGGTTATTAGAAATTCAATGTTATATTTCATCCATCCATCCATCCATCCATCCATCCATCCATTTTCTAACCTGCTTATCCTGAGCACACACAGGGTATATTTCAGCATAGTCTATTATATTTTATGTCCACACCTCACTCATAGACTACATAGATTACTATAACTTCCCATAAAGACACCTAACAAACACTCATTTGCAAAGTAATCATCACAGCCCCTCGCGTGTGCTCACCTCTCTCCCTGTTTTGCACTTCAGACAGTTCAGATACTTTTTAGACTTCCACAGCCTTAGCTTTTAGAAGTCGTGGCACTGCTCTTCTTTTCTCCAGCCCTGCCCACAGCAGCTGAAGGCTGAGGTCTTCCAGGAAAGTGAGATCCAAAGTTGGACATTTTGCCAGGAAATGCACTTGGAGGGTACTCGACCTTTGTGACATTCAGAGCTCTCGTCGTCACTCTTGGGCTGCAGCTCCGTCTTAAATGATCTGATTCGGAAATGGCACGAAAACAAACTCCTCATCGTCAGCGGCTTATCTTCACTTTCAGAGCTGCTGCCATCAGAACAGAGAGAATCAACTGCTCTGTACTAAACCTGACACGCAGGTGCCACCACCACGTTACTGTGACAGTAAGCCCACGATAACAACATTTTCATAATTAAATGTAGACGACAGGAAACATCACCTGCCATCTCCTGCATCCGGCATCCTGTGAATAAAAGTAGTGACCCTGTAAATATTTCAGAAAAACACATTAGGCTGGGGTCAAAAAAGGTCACAGGTATGCACACAAGTGTCCAACCTAAAAATATTAATCTATTAGTTCATGTATTATCAAAATCTTTATCTTGGATTTTAGTTAATATTAATGAATTAACTGGAAAAAAAAAAGAATTTAGAACCTCATAATTATCACTTTTTACACAGAAACACAATAGACATTATTTGGGAAACTCTGTAATATAAAGTGTTACCAGATCAGCATGATTTGCATTCAACTATGTTTACAAATGCTATCTATTCTTATTATTTTTAACTGAATTTAAAAACGTATGTTAAATGTAACATCAACACAGGCGTAACACAGAATTCTTGGGCCATATACATTGACGGTCTCTTGAGGCCACTCAATAATTACCAGAAGTGTTTGTGGGTCCCTGCACGTCTTACGACCCTGTAAATTACTTCACTTCCCTGGACGTCAGAGTCTCATAATCAAAGCCAGACAGACAAAAAACATATAAAGTAAATATGATTTTGTACAGATTTCATACTATAAAAAAAAATACCATTACATTTTGGAAATGTACTATTATGCCTGGAGGTTACAGGACTGTGCATTGCAGAATGTAAACAGGACTAAACTGAGTCACTTACTGAATTTGACCACGTCCGGTACAGACTAATGACGAGCTGTGTACTCTGTGTCCTCCCACAGTTCAACAGGAATGTCCTCCTCCAAGTAGCTCTCCCAGAGTGATTTTAAATTTACCAGAGAAGTGGAACACGAGCAGTGCATTCAGTTGTGTGACTGGAGCTTGTGGTGAGAATTGGCCGCGGTTCCAGGAAGGAGTCTGGGAGTTTGGAAAATGACAAATCCCCCAATGGATGAAATGTGATGAAATATTTCTTTTTTTCTTCATTTGCTGAAAAATATCCATCAGTGTACCCCACTGGAAATAGTGTTGAATTCAGTGTGCGCATAGATTTGCAAAGCTGTGTGAGATCTTGTGCTTTATTTCAAAGCGGTACTGGTAACATGCTACAGTGGCTGTTTTAGTTTTATGGAACAATGCTTCTTATCATGATTGACACTGATGGTAGTTTTGACTAAACTGATTCTGTTCATGAGTTCAAATTGTAGTAAACGTTCTAAATTTATGATCATTTTAGTGACGCTGCAACTATTTTGTTATATTTTTAGTAAATTTTACTTTCTGTTTTAAAATAACATATTTCATATGTGTCCAGACCAGTGTGACTTTGTCAAATGTGAACTCACTTCAGCTATTGTATGTTACAATTACAACCACACCTCATTAATGTGGAGAAAGTAAACTTGTTTTCAGGGACATGGTGTACACTTGTCAGCTAAACACGATCTAGTCAAACAGCATTGGACAAACTGATGTCACTATCAGGTTCAATATTTGCCTTGTCACAACTGTTGAGCTGAAGTTAACAAATAAATGTCATGTTACATCTTCAGCAATTCGTGCACAGAGAAGATGGGCATTGCTTTAGTGGATGTGTAATTATCACATTTACATGGGAGACAAAAATGGCCTTATGGGAGTTTTAAGGCCGCAGACTGACAAATTAAGCACAGAGGGAAGCCCAGCAAGAGGTTACACTTTTCAGACTATAAAGCTCGGTACAGTGGGGATGAATTATGGCCTGCATCTGCCACTGTCACTGCTCCCAGGTCACATCTGTAAACACCGGAGGGCGGTCTGAGGTCTGAGGTCTGCTCCTGACACAATTTGGGGACTCCCTTGTGTGCTGGACATGAAGTGTAAAACGTGGCAAAATAAATTAAGTTTGGACAAAGTAATGAAACGCCTCAGTTGATATCACGTGGTGTGGCTCTGGCTGCTGCTTAGCAACCAGTCCAGCAGCTGCACTGCAAAAAATGTCTTAAAATAACAACAGATCCTGTTGTTTACTCCTTAAATATTATATGTGGGGTTTTTTTTTTTTAAGTCAGGGAACAGGTGCTTTATTAATTTCAGTCCAATTTAAGGAATTTTCTAATCTTTGAAAATAAATTAAATCGATACTTACTCCTTATCTCCTCCTTTAATGGCACTTCATTAATAGAAAACATAAGACAAGGGTGTGAAGTAATAAAAAAAAACAAACAAACTTTAAATCAGGCCTTACTTGATCAAACTAAATCACTTAACTGTGACAATATAATATGACATATCTGATTTTTTTTTAATTACAATCTTAGTTTACTTACAAACTTTCCCATCATCATTCTGATCGCTCCCACCTTTACACCCTCTCTATTTATCTGTAGGCCTATCTGTATTTGTCCTGTGCCCCCCACCTTTTGCTTCTCTCTCTGAATTTGGGGAAACTCGTGTTCACAACCCGATTCCACTGAATTGTCCTCTGAGAGCATCAAACATCAGAGGAGCCCACTTTACTGGCACTCTCTCCTGATGCACACAAACTGACTTTGATGTGATGTAGTTGAGAATGCATATGTGCGCGTGTGTGTGCGTGTGTGTGTGCAGCCAGCCTCCAGCTGATGGTGCTCACACCCGTCTCCAGCACCCACATGGTGCTCCGTGCTCCTCACGGTGACCCCGGCTGAGCGGTGGCACTTTTTGCAGCGTGCGGGCTTTATAAAGAGAGGGAGTGGCGCACCGGTTAACACTGAGGAGAGAGAGAGAGAGAGAGAGAAAGAGAGAAAGAGAGCGAGTCCGCACGCAGACAGCAGCACGGCAGCGCCCGGGAT
>JBAJHX010000051.1:8738193-8771567 GCA_037176925.1 Amniataba percoides
AATCGGTGTGCATTTAATAGGGTCTTCCCCAGCACCCGCAACAAAAGACCTGAACAAGAAAACATACATTGACTTACAGAACTAATTTAATTATTTTTCTTTTAGATAAGAATATCCTAACCATCACACAAGTCAATGAAAGGACATTTTCACAGCCCTTAAGATGTACAAAACTTACTATGAACCGGACTAGTTGAGCAAAAAAAAAAAAAAAGTTGCCATAGCAACAATGGGATGTGTTTTGCTCAATTACTCTTCTCGTTCATTGTGAGTCTCCTGTTCATTGTGAACAGTTTGAGCTCCAAATGTAAATCTTAAAGATGCCAAAGACCATTTTCATTGCGGCCCCTCAGCGATACAATACTGGGCCATCCATCCTCAGCAGAACAGTGTCATATCTTATCAAATACAACACATTTTATCGTTATTCTTATGGGCAAGGACCAACTCAAAACGAGCAACAATTGTGGAATTACAGCGTAAATAAATAGAATGACAGTATAAGGTAAATAAAAAAATACTAAATCAAGCAAAAGACAATGGAGAAAATGTATCTTTTAAATATATTTACTGTGTTCGGTTTTCAGTACATTTCGAGGAGCTGTGTAACCTAGTTTCCATGCTTTGTTCCACTCCTACAGTTTTACTTTCATCCAACAGACAGCAGTCTCACTGTTCTCTGATGTGCTCCCCTGCATCTGAGCTGTAATCTTAAACTGAGTGACAATCTCCTGTGAGACGTTTCGTTATGAGAGGGCTGTACACACTTGTGGAAACAATTCAACTCATCATTTCACGTCAGACATAGGTGGTATCCTTTCGTTATCCCCGTGACATCCTCGCTGTCATCCATCCCTCTCGCTAACACCCGAGCCATGTTTCTGCATAGGTGCTGACTATAAGTACAGCACCGGTACAATGGTAGTCGTGTCAGTGCCTGGTGAATATGAATAATATAGACGGATGGTATTTTATCTGCAGATTAAGCCTTTCAGTGGAACTAAGAGCGGGACTAGATGCCTGCAAATCACAGAGAAAGAAATGCATTATAGGTGATTATCAGTACTATGGAAAATTATAAGGCGCGTACTGGTGAGCACAAATCCAAATGGAGTAGATTACGATCTAATATGTGGGTGTTATCATGACATAGATCCCATTTGTTTCATGTGAGATGGATGGATGAAAACGTTATCAGAAATGTAATAATGAGGCAAAGGAAACAGTGGGAAACGAAGAAGAAAACAGAGAGACTGATGCAGGGAGAGACTAGAAGAGTAGCAGGTAAACTCTCGGTATGATTTGATATTGTGAAAACAAACAGCTAATTGAGACCAGAGCCAAAGGTTCACAAGCAGCAGGTGTGTTTGTTTCTGCGACAGAGTGGGTGAAAGAGACAGAGAAATTCATGGGGAGAGAGTGAAGTGAAGCGAGTGCATAAGCCACTTTGGCGGGAACACAAAGTCCATCTCATCTATATGCTAAAGCCTTCTGCTCTATTTGCATGACAGGATCTTGAAACCTCTACAAGCTCTGCCCGGCTAATTCCTGTATATATTACATCCTACCCAAACTGCATTCTGACTGTCATCTTCTCATGTAGCAGCCTCCTTTTTGTCAAAGCTGATGTGATTCTGCCTTTTCCCATCGATGAGAATAATCCTATTTCCCTGAGACAAAAGGCTCATCTTTCATATCAATGCCAGTGGTAAATTACTCTGAGGCCCAGGCATGGAAAATGGACATGATAGCCCATATTTATGGGTGAATTGGGTTATGTGGCTGGCAAACACAAATGGAAGAAAACCACCGGTATTCTCTCTGGAACGTTCCCAGCAAATCAAGAGGCAGCGGACAAGCAGTGTGTACATTAAACAGAGGAGCGGCTGGGAGATATGGGTTGGGAACCCCTGGGACACTAAGCACAATTGAAAAAAGTCATTACAAAAAACAGCTGCATATCGTAATGTGGCAAAATTGCGGGGCCGGCAGATCTGTGCTTTCTCACTTTTGATTGACTGCCTTCATTCATTTCCTTTAACACAAAACCACAGAGCCTCGTGCTGTGGCTTTTGAGAAACAAAAAACACGAAAAACACCTCCCTTTATCCTGTCCCGCTGCATGGCCTCTCCCGAGGAGCGCTTACCCACAAATTGAGTTTAATGCTCCCCTGAGAGTGTGCATTTGTAAATATTTGAGCTGTGAAACATGAAACATAATCGCTCAAGAGAAATCAGGTGGGAGACAAATATTCCTTTGTTGGATCAAGGGAAAAGTGGCTTGCCATGGCTGGACTTTGCCACCATGCCGGCATTGTTCCTTCAAATGTAGCGATAACACGGGTTTGTTGCAGCACATTAGACTGCATTATACTGTGTAAATAAAAAGCTTTTATTTGTGAAAGAGAACATGGGGGCATTGTTCCAAAAACCCAGTGCTCGGTCTACTCAGTAAGTAGTTCTGCTTTAAAAAGAGGGGGCCTGCTGCTGCACAAAAAGTCTCCTATCCCCACACACAACCGCATGTGAGAGACTTTCCTTTATGAAGCCTCTGCTCAGGTTCAGCAGCAGCGCTTTTAAACTATGCCAATGAATTCATAGCATCTCTTCCCAACAAAGGTCAACCTCAAAATGGCTCTCTCTGCGGGGAGCCACATTATTTGCTCTTAGTTTCACAGGGCATTGTTAATCAATACAGCGCAGTGTCTTGGTGTGTGTTGGTCCATCCATCCAGTTTTGTCTATGTGTGCTCTCTCTCTCTCTCTGTGTGTGTGTGTGTGTGTGTCTGCGTGAAGCTGTAGGTGTAGGAGTTGGACTCACACACTGGGATCTTGGTAGTAAAGAGAAAGAGAAGATCCTGCTTTCTGCACTGCATGTCCCCTTTAACCTCTCCTCCATCTGCCTCCTCCCTTCCCTTCCCATGTGGACAAAAAGTCCAAAATACCCAGCGCATATATCAGCCCATATATATACATGCAGAAATTTCACATCAAACTTATGCTTGAATTCGTTTCATTCTTTCGTTCTATAATTTATCGAGCCTTTCGGCGGGGGAGTTGGAGGTGGGCTGAAAAAGAGATGCAAAATGTGAAAAATGAGACGGAGAGGAACGGCTGTACATGGGCAGCAGAGAGGTAGACGGCAGCGGGGAGAGGGCCTGGCTGTGAATACTGATGGGATAATCATTTGTGTTTCGATTGTGCATGAAAAAGCTAGTCAGCGTTCAGCCCGGGGAGAAAAAAGGAAAAAAAGAACGAAAAGTTGGAGCCAGGCTTCAGGGAGGACGACATCTGGCACGGTCTCTCGCTCTTTCCTCATCACGTTTTACGGGTTCTTGTTTGTTTCTGGGGGAATTACTCGACCCGTGGGGGAGTTATCTGAGGGAAATACAGACATCAATCTCCCATAACATGCAGGAGAAATAGAAACACATCAAAGTAGCCTGGCGCTCTCAGTACTTGGTTGGGCATTAGTCAGGAATTACGTGATGTGACCCTCAAAACGCATGCCCCTCATATTACAAATGCATGGGAAACAGTTCGTTCAACCTTCGTTCCCAATTCACCAGACGTGTCACAATCTCGCTGGGCCCTTTTGAGAAGTCAATGATCAGGGCCAGCGAGCGGATGTTTATGCTCTGGCAATCAGTCATCGTTATTCATCATTAGCGACCTGACAGCGAGAAAAAATCTATTTCTTATGACTTAATGTGTCCATGAAAGTGTCGCAGAAACACGTTTCTATCAATATCTCTGCTGTCAAAATGGATTTTGACTGAGCAGGTGGTGAGCTGCTGTGAAACAGTCCTCAGCACTTAGCACCCCGCTGAGTTATGATTGTGGCAGTCTCCTCCGCACTGTGTGTCTGTATGTGTGTGTGCATGTAGTGCGTGTGATGTGTTTGTGTATACGTGCGCGTACGTTTGTGTGGTGCCTCCTGCCCTCTCCACATGGAGTCTGTCCAGGGTTCCACAGTAGTCAGTTCTCACAGGGTTTCAGCCGTCCTGCGGGAATTAAACGATAAACAGCCAAGCTTATTCTGGAACTGCCCCCCCCACTCCTCTTCTCCCTTTTCCTCCCATCCTCTACTTTCCTCTTGTTTACTTTCTTCCTCTCCTTTTCTGTCATTTCCTCTCTTCTCCTTCTTTATCCTCTCATTTTGTTTCCTTTCCTCATCTCGTCACCTCCTCTTCTCTCTTGCCTTTCCCTTCTTTTTGCTGTCTTTCTCCTCTCCTTCCTCTCCTCCCTTTCCTCCCCAGCATTTTTGTCTCATACCATTTTTTTCTTTAATATTTTTCTTTTGTTTTCTCCTCTCCTTACCTTAAAACCGCGATCATTCTCTTATCTCCCTTTATTTTCTCCTCTCCTTGCCTTTCATTTACTCCTTTTTTCCTTTCCTATGCTGGCTGATTTTTCTCCCTTTTTGGCCCCCTTTTACCTCTCCCTCTTTTCTCCTTTTCTCTACTTCCCTCTCTCTTCTCCTCTCCCCTCTTTCCTTTCCTTTCCTTTCCTTTCCTTTCCTTTCCTTTCCTTTCCTTTCCTTTCCTTTCCTTTCCTTTCCTTTCCTGTCATTACTCATTCTCTTCATCCTCTCTCCTCCTCCTCCTCCTCTTGCATCTGGTGACCTGTCCTCCCCAGCGACCATTTGACAAAGTGGGAACTTGCAGCAGAAATATGAAAACAACAAGCCAGACACAAGGCAGCGGGATGCAACTGCTGCCTGGAGATAAGCGACAAACTGCCTGCCATTTTTGGAGTTCCTACTCGCCACACACACACACACGCACACACTCGACCCCGGTCTCCTGTTCGTTCGGCTGCAGGCGTGTAATAGCTGCTACGTTTTGGTGGACAGGAATTATAGTATTACCAGAGGGGGATTCAATTGCAGGAACCTTGCGCGCAATTTCAGGGACCTCCCAAAGGTGCCGCATACATACTCCCATTACGCTGTTATTTTGCAAGGGGATGATGAACTTATCATTCTGATGTGACGCAGGGGAGATGCAACACAAACAGGAACATTCACAAACAGTACAATTAATATTGCAGCACTCCACCGTGCTAAATCTGCTGCGGTGGAAAAACAATCGTAGCTACGTTGACCTCGGCATTAGAAGGTCACAAACAACAGCAAAATAATCTTTCTCTTGCTGTTTGGGATAGACGTGATCAGGAAAAAGTATCAGGCTATTAAGTTGAAAAGAAAAAACCAATAAAGTGAGGCAGTTTTGGGGAGTGTGTAGGTATCTTCCTTCAATGTGGCCCACAGCAATGTTTGATTGAAGAGAGATTACAGTGTTTACTCAGAGGATGGTCTGTCCATCATAAAACAAAATAATTGAGTGAGTGAATGAAGAACAGTTTGTGTGTGTGTGTGTGTGTGTGTGTGTGTGTGTGTGTGAATTGAATGCATGTTTTATTTATGCTTATTAGTGTCTCTGTGAGCAAGGATGTTTGCATTGACATGCAGGAGTGTTTTCCTTTCAGTGTCATTGAATAATGTCTGAGTGTGTGCGTGTGTGTGTGTGTGTGTGAGAGAGAGAGAGAGTGTGTGTGGTTTTCATTAGTTTTCTTTTTAAATCCCTTATGAACTCAAATCTCACAAATTGACAGATTTTACTGAAATGTCTGACACAAAATCCCTTTAAAAATTCTTTCGTTTGACTCAACATTTTTTAGTTTTCACGCGTGTGCCCCTCAGTATTACCCCGACTTTGGGTTTAGGCGGCTTTCTTCAAAAGGATTTTGGCTTTTAATTTTATTCTGTGGTGTACCTTTTGCCTAATTTTATTAGCGCTGTTACAGGTCCATGACTCTGTGAAGTAACCTGTTAGTTTGTTAAGAAAATTGGTGAAGTACTGAATTGAGTATTCAGGCAATAAGCAATTTCACTCCACAAGCTGAAATTCCTCTTCTGGAATAACAATAAGCAGAAGGAGGATTTGAGCTGAGGTAAGTCGCAGAAAGCTGTGCTGAAGTTCTCAGCCAAAAGTCTTTTGTAAACTTATCGAAATACTTTCTACTCCACTTATCCGATTGCAGTGGTCACTAATGTTTTGATTGAATGAGTTTGATACGCTTTTGTAATGATACCCTGCATGGATTTAACTAAAGTACAAACAGCCTGTTTGTCCCACATCCGACCACAGGGACCAGCCCACATGGAAATACTGCATTAACATTTAACTGGGGCACTTTGGTGATTACACCTCTCTACTTTCACTTAAAGCTTAAAATAACATACGGGGCAGTAATGTGGGGGCAGTGGGGACAAGCGGTTTATTATCACCCTTTAAGTTGACTTGATGGGTGTGTTAGAAAACATTTCCTTATTTACACATTCAGCAGTTACGTAGCAACATCATCATTCATGTGGAGTCGTGTTTCTGGCCACCTGGCGAACGTAAACTCAATATTGACTCTCGTTTAGCTCCGTTTTTGGCCTCTACCAATACTCGAGGGCCCTTTAGCTGCAGAATGCTTCGCTATGTTCACCAGCTACTTGTTAAATTTGTTTCTATGCAGTTCTATTCCAGTGCTGAGCAGTTTGAGTTCTGTGGGCTAATTGATGCTTTTTCCACAGTTGCCAGCTGCAGATGAAAATTGTGTAATGAAAATGAACAAAAGAGCAAAGTTGTGAACTGCAAAAAACACAAAACAATGAGAAAAAAAAGCACGATAACCTCATGGAGCTGAAGGGAACTAGAGCTAAAAGAACTTACTTTAAGATTTTAAGCCAAGAGAAGAGTAATTTCAGTCTTATCTTACTTACTCGAGTAGAAAATGTTGCCATTGTGTTAGAAGCTATATAGCAACTTTATTTATCTGAGCCACTCTCAGACTCTCAGAGCAGAGACTCTATCAGAGGGCACGAAAAGGTCTGAAACACAGAGGGCACACTAACCTAAAACAACCTACAACAAACATTGTACTTCAAACGACCTCTCACAATCCTCATATCTTGCTGCATTTTGCACAATTTTTAGAAGCAGCACTTGGTGATTGTTGTGTTTTCCACCAGAGTTCCACTGGACCGCGGCTCCAAAGTGTTTTGAGATGATGTATAAAGCACCTCTGGTTCTAACAGGAGACACTAAGATGAGTCTTCAATGGACTGTTCTTCACAACGGGTCTTGTGAATTAAATTTCATTTTACTTAGTTACTGGCCTTTAAAAAGACACATTTCCTGGTATGAGGCTCTTACTGCCAGTAAGTCATTGTTTGTCTGTATCATCCGAGATACTTAGAAATGGCTAAAAAAATATGTTTGTTTTATGATCTAATAGCACTCTGGCTAAGGTTCAGGCACCACAATAACTTCAGATTTGAGCAAAGCTAATGGTTTGAGGTAAGATAAGGGTTGGGGGACCTTGATTGTCATGGTAACAGTAATGAACACAGGTTCAGAATTGCAGCATGGCCACCGTGGACTGAAGCCCCGGTCACGCCAGCTGCCAATGTGTCTTCACAACTTGATTAGATTAGCTACATGTATGAATAAATCATAATAAGCATGTTTTTACAACAGAGACATCTTCCATGGTTTTATAAGTTGACCGGGCAATTTCATAAGCATTTTAATTTAGTTAGATTTAGTAGGACATGTAATGATGATGGTATGGTTTTATTATTTATTATTCAGCAAAGTCGTATTATGTCACTGAAATGAATATGATGGGAAACAACTGAACTGTATCAGTTGTACTGTATCAGTTTTGATCACTCTGATACAGTGGTGATGTCTACATGCAGCCTAATAAACCTTGATAAACCATGAAGAAGACTGATTCACAGCACCTGATTGAAATAACGTCATACAAATGTCTCCTTAGGTATAGAGTCAGGAGTAAGTCTGTTACTTTTCTAAGCCGATTGAAGGACCTGGATCAACTTAATGGCTGATTATATCTTATCTTTCTTCCTGTCTTTTCTTGTTAAACAAAAATTTTGAAATTAAGAGCCAATGGACCATCCAGCCACGCACAAAATTCTTTCCCAGGACACACCAAGGCGACATGCAAGCCTCATGATACAATCATACACTAAAATACTAATATGGTTACGCACACACTCAGGCATTTTGTCCTGCCAAATACACAGTCAGTGTTTTCTTCAGTCTTGGGAATTAAGAACTGAAAAAAAAAACATTCAGAGGTGGAGGATTTGCTGTACATGCAAATTGAGGAGCACACTAATGAAACTAGGACTTGGATGGGATTTGAGGGAGAGAAAAAAAAGTAAATGCATCTTTAATGAACACCTTCACAAGCAAAAACCCAGTTGGTAAATACAGGAAAATTCTACCTATAAAAAAATAGTAGCTTTGCTATCTGTAATATATCACAAAGGGGTAATAGATGCATAAAAAGATGCAGACAGCAGGTGAAATATGTGGGCTGTGGCTTTGGATACAGATATTGTACCTTCCTCCATCATAAATGAGGTAAATGAAAATTAGGTCTTATGGCAGATGAAACTAAAGACACAAAAAATATAGAACACAACCTTTTAGTCGTTGGCTATTATTCATGATACTGCAGGTCTGATAGTTAAAATAATCCAGGTACTTGACAGACATGTCCACGAGTACAGAAGCCTCTGGGCCGCAGGGGAAGCCTCTGATGGGGCTTCTGTCATGAGTGACTAACACTGAGGCATTCAATCTTGTATGACGGAGGTGACAATACAGGCCCTTTATGTGATGCTCATAGACTTGATCTGGTTAGAATGTGAAATTCTGCAGGACAATGTGATGTTCAGAGGGAAACTGTTCCAAAAAGAACATACAAACGGAAATATCACTGGCTTTGTGGTGAATATAATGCTAGCATAATAGAGTTATTTTCCAATGATATATCTGACAATGAATAATAAGTGAGCTTTTCTTTTTTAATGCTAGCTCAGAAGCTCGAGGTCAGAGGGTTTTTTGAAACACTTCAAATGTAAAAGTTCAGACCCACTTTTCAATGTATAAGATGTCTGACAGTCTCACTTCAGTTCAGTCCACAATAGAGGCCTTTCCTGGAATACTGAGAATGTCCCTCCAGTTGAGATGGGTTGACATATTTTGTGTTTTTTCAGTGTTTTACTGAACAGAATGTGGTTTCAAGCAGTCCCGATGGAATAAAGAGAACATACAAACATCTGAGCAAGGCCTCTATTTTCTGTCTTTTATTTTCTTTTTTTTATATGTGACATCTATTGTGAACCAAGAATTCTTGTTTTTTAAAAACAAATGCTGATCATATTCATTTGATACACATTATGCAATCAGACTTTGATTAAAAACTGTTGATTGTGTATGTCTGTGTCTCTGTGCCTAATGACAGAGCACCTTACACTGAATATGTAACTTTATCTGCAGGAAAAAAATTACATGAAGATGTTGGATACACTGGATATTATTTAATCTATTCTTCCATCACCCAGAGATACAGTATATGTTGTATGTGCCTAACCCTTTATTTTCTAATAAGTTGCATATTTATGGTATAATATGCGTTAAGAAGGGTGACTGTCAGCTGGAAACAAAGAAAAAGACAGCAGCCTCCTGTGGTGAGTCAGGTTATGTTGGTGTATTTACCTTCTTTGTTGCTGTACTGTATAACAACATCACATGACTTCCTCCTTTGGTCCCGTCACAATCTCTATAATGACTGATGCCGGTGGCAGACTCGCTCTTCAACCTAAAATCGACATAATGGGCGCCAAGGCCAAAGGACTAATAGAGATTCATCTACTTGGCATGAAAACCTGAAGGTAAAGTGTTCCTCTTGTAGGTTTCACTTCCATTATAAAGTTTAAATCTCCTGAATTGTTTGGTACTAAAATTCACATTAAAATGGTATTTTTGTGCCATTGCCATCTTCTGCTCCATGATATGTGTTTGTAATATGATAAAACTTAGCGTCATGGTTTAGCACCAAGAAAATGAAGTCTTTATTTGTATTAATGGTATTGATTTGTTGGTTATTGTGTTTTTAGGCGACAAACACACGGCTGTTTAATGTGACCCCGTACCCCGGGGTGTGTTCTGTATTTGGACATTATCGTTAAACACTGTCTGCTCTGAGCTGTGGATCTACATTACATCAGCCCCCACCTCTCAGCCCTCTTCCGTTTTTCTCCCAAAGATGAGTAAATATCTAATTTGCAGAAATGGTTTCATCATATGATGCTTTGGCCTCCGCAATATCCGCTTGCCACTTGATGCATTGTGTTTCATTCAACCCCCCCAGTGGGAGATCTTTTTCTGATTAGTGTTTGCTCCCAGCATTAGATCCCTCCCCTTTTCGGTGCAATCTCCTCAAAGTGCATAGAGGTGATACTAAAAAACCTTTTTTATGTAAAAAAGCAACACCCACATGAATCACTTAAAGTCTTTACTCCTAAATGGAAATATTGTCATGACGCACAGAGAGTTTGAGAGAGAAAGAGAGCGAACAGAACGTCCTGCAGCTTTGCGCACATTGTTGTCTTTTTAAAAATAGAAAGATACATTTTGGTTTTGAAAAAGGAAAGGAGAATGAAAAGAAGAGAAGCAAAGATAAGCGGCAACCTGTTTGTCTGAAAAACTTTTGCTGAAACTTTTGCTGAAACTTTTGTTCAAACAAATATTTGCAGAGGGGTATGAGGAGGGTTTGATATGTTTTATATGTCATGTCGCACATTTTCTCCATAAAAATGAAAAAGATTATTCTTTTCCTTTCTATGCTGCACATTCTTCACAGCTCAAAGCAGACAGCTAAACAAAACTCAATGCTACACTACAATGCTTGTATTCAGCATTTGTTGCTGAAGCGTTTTTTTCCACGGTGACTCAGCAGCACATTGAAAATCAGTGTTGTTGGTTCTGTTTTTTTGGAGGAGATGAGGTCTGGGAGAGGAGATTAACACAATTAATTACAATGCTGATTGTGTATGTATTGCATCGTTGCACTTTCCAACTTTTATTTAAACAGGAACATTGGCAAAGAACACCTCATAATGTGGTGAAGCAGTGCCGGGGGAGACACATTCATACCTGAGAGCCTCCCAGTATAACCAGGCTCTCTCAAAGTTGCTTACTGGGAGCATCAACGATTCCTATCCATGTGCGTCAGTGTGTAATCAGAACATTTCATACAACATTTTAACATCTTACAAAACATTGATTGGAGGCATATCGTGACTCATGCAAACTCTTAGTTTGCTGGTTGGTGGATATTTTTGTTCCTGTGGATGACTAACGTGGATGACATCACACTGAGGTCATCACACTGAGATATTTTCAGTAAAGTTGTTTAATGGCGCTTCAGGGATGTTAATGTCAGCCTCTTGAAATGAGATCAGAAGATCAGAAAATCCTTTTTTCGGGAGTCATTGTTTCACACAAATGTTCATATGTGGCAGTCAGCACACCTGGTTCAGGTCGATGTTTTAATCTGTTGCACAAGCTGAAAAACCTCTAAACGCATTTAAAGTGTAAATTGTATAACACTGACATGTGTATAGAATATTTTAGTCTTCTATCTGTCTACAAGAACACACACTGAACCTGTTATATTTCATTCAAATAAAGGTTATAATCCACAGATGTAGAGGTTTGTAAAGGTGGCAAGACAGGTAAAGAAGAAAGAAGTAAATAAAATCAATGTCAAAGCCCCCCTCTAAAATATTTTCTTAATTATTTGATCTTTTAAAATCTAACTGGGATGTTTCCTGTAAAAAGGAATACTAGCACATAAACTCAAAACGATTAACTAAACTGTAGTAAAGTGTTTAGTTTCCATCGTCCCTAAAATTACTATCAGGTTACATTGCAGCAAATTATGGAGCTATAAAATAAGCATTAACGTTTTATTTCTTAACATAAATCTGTAAATGCTGGTAGAAAACTAGTAAATGCTATCAATAAAAAATACTGGATCTGAAAAAAATCTGCCTTAAAGTTTTTTTAAATGTTCCTAAAAGTGAACCTACATTTTGCATTGAGGTCGGAATGCTGCACTGAAGTGTGTTAATTATTTCTTACATGCACATGCTAAAACTTCCACTGTTCAGTGAAAGCAACGTGTTCATTAAAAACGTGATCTCAAGTCCTTCTGCTAGGCTACGCTGCATTAAAAAGGATAACCTCAAAAAACCCCACTCTGTTAAAAAAGACCTGGAATACATCAAAGTGGTCGTATGAGAGTGAAGCTAATAACACCTTTGTGTTCTTCTTGTGTCCTTTTTTTTTAATGAGCTGTCTTCTTTGTCATCTGTTGTGTTAAACATAAAACAACCACAGGACAACAATGGAAATTAACTGATGACAGTCTTTGTGTGCTGATGGTTATGATGAAGATAAGGTGATGGGGTTGGTTCGAACGCTCCATATTAGCTTTTATGGCTTGTTGGTGTACTTGCATTAGACTTTGGTCAGAAGTGTATTATCTTTGGCTAACATGTAAAGGCAGAAACACACAAGTGGAGGTGGACAAGCGTCAAAACAGTGGGACAGCACAGAGCGGCAGCAGGAGCAGGCTGACGGTAAATTAGGGTCACTGCAGTACAGCTATTTACATATATTCCCATTAGTGTGAATGGTGAGTTTTATATGAATATGTTTTTTTAATAATAATCAGCATCATATTGTTGTCATATTGGTTTTTTTGTACGTTTTGCTATGCCCAGTTGACATGTTCATTTTTCACTGTCAGTCATTGTAATAAAAAAAACAACCTATATGGTATCATTTTATATGAACCTTTATGTGTTCACCAGCTCCATGTGTCCCTTGAAGTGAGTAGAAATGAAAAGTGAAAAGCAAAGAATAAGCTGACAGCAATAGTAAAACTTTGGAAACAGGCATTCAGATTTTTTTTCCAGGTTTGCATGACTCATGTTTGGAGATGTTTTCACCATTTGGACACACACAACATCTGGCAACCTCGGCTCTCCACTAGACTGAGCTATGAAGAGGTTTGGCATGTCTATTGGACCAAATTAAAGCTGGTGGAGACTGAATGAATAGCATCTCAAACCAGATCTGAAGAGAGACAAGCTGCAATGTATTTGTTTATTCCACCTTCATCACAAACTCATGTTCGAGTGGAAAACATATTCATCATTGAAGTCATAAAGCAGAGTAATATCTGTTGTTTCATTGACGAATGCTAATATTGGTTCTTTGTGGAAACTAATGGACAATGGAAAGCCTTTTTCCCACAATATGACAAAAGTCCACAGGAAAAAGATAAGCCACAAAAGTTCAAAATGTCAAAAAAAAAATCCCCTAAAGACAATGTCTTGCTGATTGTATCACTGTTATGAAAACCTTGTGGCTTTTTCCTCTATTTTTCTGGTCACTCCTCTGTTAAGAAATGTCTAGTGACTGGAGGGGCCTATGACATACAGTGACTGACAAATACAATCTTTTCCTTCATCTTTTTTACACCGTATGTCACAGCACGGCTGACAGATTCCCATGTCAGCCGCAGCACATCGATATAATGGCCTCTGTATAGGAGACTCTAAATGTCATGGTAAAATTTCCGCCATACATCAACATGAGCACACGGCTGTTTTCTCTGGTTTCTCCGGCCAAGGGAGATGAGGGGTTTTTCACCCAGCTGACAGCAACAGCCCGTCACCACCTTGAGAGAGAGTAAAGTTAATGCTCCTGAACATTGTCGGTGCTTTGCGCACCTCTCGGATGAAAGTTTTCTCCAAGCCACAGAGGAGACATTTAAAGAGGGCTAAACCTAATAAAACCTGAGCTGTGAAGACTGCCATTAGTCAGCTGCGGAGTATTTCATTATCACAGGATGGTTTATCTGCCCTAAGCATCACTCATATGCATGTGGACCAAACCTGCCAGTGGGCACATAATCAGGGGGAATGGAGATGAATATTCAAAGGACAGGATAAGGGAAGCCTTTTATTGACACATCAAGTCTTTTCTGGAAATGACTGTTATTATTTAAAGATTGAACTGAATCAATATGGCCCTGACATTAAGCGTTGCAAGGTTTTACTATGTTTGAATAATGGCTTCTAAAACTGCTAGATGATTTGGAGCAAACGTTAATGCGCATCTGATTGGAGTTGTATGAAAACTGGAGTTTCACTTAGTAAAAAAAGTTGGATAAAAACTTCCTGTTTGCACCTCTCACTTTAATCATCCATCAACACTTTATGACAGCTTGATTTCCTGTTTTTCATAACAATCTTTTATTCGCATTTTTTTTTTTTTTGCCAGAATTTTCAAAGCATGCTGGGAGAGGATGGCGCCTCAGGGCTCACCTGCATTCGTTTGTATTCTGTTCAGAGGAGGCTTGTTGTGATTTTCTCTCTTTTCCTCCGCCTCCGAATTCTGCTGGTCTCAGTACTGGGAATTTCTGGGAGGCAGCCTCTTGCTTTGCCCATCGATTTCTTGCAGCAGCTTGTGGGCTAATTGCCCTTATCAAAATCATGACCTGCTAAATGATGTCTGTCTTTAATCGCCTGCACCCTCGCCAGCAGCTACTGACATTTAGCACAATTAATTAATGCAAAGACAACAGGGGGTTGATATCTGCTCTGCTTGGCTAAGATGGCAGCTTGCGTTATGTAACACAGCCTGGGGAGTCCATGGAAAGGGGGAGAATTAGTGCTTGATATCTCACTATCAAAGAGACTGAGCTGAAGCATGGGAGATGCTCAATTAAAAGCTTGTTGGTTTGAGAGGAAGGTAATGTGGGAAGAACAGCCATGGGAAAACTGTGTTTAGTCTTTGAGCTCATTATCTTTGCAACATTTTACTCATGCTATTATCCACTTTGAGGTACAAGTGCCACAGTAAGTCTGCAATGACCTCCAACTGTCTGTGTGTCCAGTCATAGTGATATAGAGACCAGCGTGATGAGTCAGGAGAGCGACTCGTTCATCAAGAATCAACCGCGGCATTTTTAATACCCAATAACAACAATGAACACAATGAGAGATCGCCGCACAGAAAACAAGCCGGAGGAGCAACGTCGAGGTGCAGATGTTTCTTTGTGTTTTTTGTTTGTTTCTATCTGGTGGCCTCCGCAGTTGTTTTGTGTTCGTCTCGCAAAACAAAAGACGTCGCTGGAGTTTCAGGAAAATAAATAGAATAAAAAGCAGCCCAATTTGAAATATATAAAACATATATCTGTGGATTTTAGCTTAAAGAGTAAACATAAAAATAGGCCAGTTTTTATTATATTATAACTAAAGTCGGCTCAGAGTGCTCTCATCCTGCTATGTTGTTTTCTTCAGCCATCCACAAAAATATCTGAAAATGAATCACAACTACATCATTCAGCGTCTAAAAAGATTTTTTTTTAACATATAAGCTTGTTTAATGTAATTTCTGTTTCTGGACATCACTGGAGATCTTTTTACATCAGAGCTGTACGATCTGACTTTGACCTTCACACAGGACTGCAGGCTGTCATCTCTGAAGGGGAAATATTTGGATTTTATGTTGTTCAGTGAAAAAACAAATGCACACATCATGTGCCTTGTAAGTGTCGGGAATGGTGAAAATTTCAAGATCAGTTGTCAGGATATTGAACTTGGACACCCAATAGTAAATGTGAACAGGGCCAACATGTTCAGCAGGGATGGGTTTATGTGCAGAGTCCTAACAGGGACCTCAAGACTAACTACTTGCAGGGAAACACACTTGGCCAAAGGCATAGCAGGATGTGATGCATATTTTCATAGACAAAATATTAAAATGTTTTTTACTAAGGTGTAAGAGTATCACCTTGGACTCCCAAATAAGAGCTTAACCCCCTGAAAGACTGAACTATGCAACAACAAAATTGAGAAAAATATTATATAACTGTAATTAATTTCTACTTTATTTTTTGTCAGAGCTACAGGGACCACTGCAGAGGGCTCCAGAGCAACAGGCTGCTGACCCCCACATCAGAACAATCACCATCAAGGACTACGCATCTGCTTTTTAAACCCACTGTTTAGAAAATAGGTTTTATTTTCCTATGGTAAAAAACATAGACAAATAAGCTAACACACACAGATACACAAACACACACTTAATCCAGCAAGGCTAGCTAATTGGCTAACAACAGTGTGACGCCCACTGTTAAGGAATAAGTAAAATTTTAGTAATCATATGAAATTAAAGATATAATCTTAAAAAAATTCATTTAAATAAATAAATGTCTGTCACCGAATGAAGCAAAATGGTGATTTTAGCCTATGGTGCTCTTATAAACACCTGCAGCATGCGCTAAATAAACATTTATGTTGTAGTCTACTTTGGTTGGTGTAGGCCATGTTCAATTTCACTGAACAAGAAAACAGGACAACTGAAACTTTTGTTGTCATCTCCCAGAGCAAAAACTGTTGTTGTTACATCCACAAATATGATTAGCCTGCAGAGTTTACGGTTTGCAGAGACAGGGTGGCCTGGGATGGCGTCAAATTCATGGCCTGAATTATTGTTTGTCAGGCCCTGAATATGAAATATGTTACATGTTATTCTGCTGCCCTGACACTGATCAGAGAGATGTGTAAGGGAAAGAAATGAGAAAGAGTTGGCAGAGAAACGCATTTTTATCGTTAAAGCGATTCATATTGCTTACGTGAGAGAACAGATATGAGCGCACAGATATGATTCACAGGGGAAATTAATCTAACTGTTCCACCTTGACACATCACCACTGCTCGGATGCACTGTACAAATCTGTTCGTGGAAGGAGAAAAAAAAAAAAAACTTTCACTCTATCACAACAGCGGCTGAAAACCCTGCAGAATCCAATTAAATCATTGTAGACTGTTGCAAATGTTGGACGGGTGTAATTAGTGATTAATGCTTCGCCGCTTTTGTGTTTATTTCACCATGTTCTGGCTGTGTTTGCTCCTGCTGCTCTCCATCTGTCATAAACAAACATGTTTTCCCTCCAGGTGGAATTGGCCTCTCAGGTTATTTGTATTTGTTGTGACCATCTTCTGCTATTTCTTTTCCCCACTTTGCTGCTTTGCACATGCAGCTGATCTCCTTTTACTGTTTTGCCAGTTTTGGCCTGATGGCTTCATCTGCTGCACGTTATGAGCCCTCCCTGCGTCACCGTCCCCCCTCTCCCGCTGCTGAGTGTTTTATTGGTCTTTTATTTGAATCCCAACATGCTTGCCCACTATGAAGCGGCTCTTTACCTCCCCGGGCCATCTTTATCAAACAAACAATTTGGTTTTCAATCTACTTGCCTTTATGCTTGAAAGTTTTTAAATGTCTTCGGATGAAAACAAATGCTGAATTCACATCTGCCACTTGTCTCTCAACAGGTGCTATAACCCACACAAATGCACTGTCAGGGCTTCTGTTCTCAGCTCCAAGCTACATATTCAACCTAGACGCTGTTTTAGTTTGACTGCCAGATTCTGCCCAGACGCTGTCGAAGTTTGATTGCCAACTGAAAGATGTAATCATACGCCATGTTGCTTCTTGTATTTCTCTGAGCTCTTGCAAGTCTTGCACTGCTAACCAAGGCAGAAGCGGTCTGTCCCGCACCTATTCCACAGGAGACCGAGGCAATCCTGGTTTGAATGTTTCTGTAGCACAAAACTCATATTTCTGAAATCATTGGTTGGAAAATTATTTCTTGTCATGGTTAGAAAAACGGTGAAATAAGGATGCAGTTTGAATTTTACAAGAAGAAAAATAATCCCTGTGGTGCACAATAGTAGTACAGCAAGCTTGAGATAAAGTCTTGAACTCCGGAGATGGATACATCTGTATAGTTTCAGGGCACAATTCTTTAAAATCAATACAGCAAACAAAAACAGCCCACTGTGTGTAGGTAGTTAGACTGCTGAACAAAACCTGGGAAGACAGGCAGAAAATAAACCAAAAAAAACAAGGCCAACACTGCAAAACCCTGAGCCAGTGGCCTCTCGAGGTTACAGCATTAAAATAATTACACCTCAAAACATTTAAGAGCTGCATCAGTAGTAGACTATTTGCCCTGGTGTATCCATTTCTGCAAAATAGATAATGCAATGATGTGTAAATGTATGTAACCGTAGGGGCTGATTTACACACAAAAAAACAGTCTTTGTCTTTTAGCAGATTGTTTTGTTTTCATGACCTGAGCTTTATTGTTTTAGTCATTCTCATTTCTCTCATCAGCAGAGAGTGAAAAAAGAGTGAATATTGAATCAGAAGTTCACTTAATGCTAATGTTGCTTTGTGCATGCTTGACATGTAAAATAAGCAACTGTGTCCTAACAACTTTGCAATGTGATAATATACAGTAAATTTAATTTAATTTAATTACAGTAAATTCTACTTTAATTTATTAGATAAGGGTCAGGAAACCTCATGCTTTGTCCAAAATGGAAAAGATTCATCATCTTTTAGAACGTTGAGAATGTTAAATTACTGTTAAAATTTCATGGCAACAATCTGCACATTAGGTTTTGATATTTGTTCAATAAAAGAAGGCAATTTTTAAACTGGTGGATGAAAAAAGTTGGGTTGGTTACCAAAAACATGACAAATCAGGCCATAAGATGTGCCATGGCACAAAGTGTTGATCAAGAGAAGCCTCGACTTGACGATAACTCAACATCAGGGGCTCATAAAAAACACAGAAAAGATGACTCGCTTTCCATCTTACCAGATGGAAAAAAACAAACAGAAGACTGACATGGTTAGAGTATAACAAATAGTAGAACTGAAAAAGATCTTGTTGTTTGGTGAATTTTCTAATCCTAGCCACATCACGAGGTAATCAACGCAGCAACATACACGATGTAAAGCATCACAACATGCAGTGAATGCTCTGTGTAGCGTTTCTACGATTTCACCCAAGAACATCCATCCTAACTGTCTGTTTGATGTTTTATTGCTGCATTTTGCCTTTGATGTCGTTGCCACCCACTTCACAACTTACCTGACTTTAAGAGCTTTCGAAACCTGATGGAAAAAACAACACAAAACATGATCAGCCCTGAACACGGCGCTCTCTCTCTCTCTCTCCTGTGTTGATTGTGTTGTTGCTGTTTCACCAGCAGCTGAAATGCATGATTTCTCTTTTTTTTTTTCATTCAAAGGCAAAGCCTCAGGGAGAAGTACTGCGGGGGTCTTCAAACATTTAAGGGAGGAATCTTTCAATTGAGCAGGAAGATGTGAGAAAATCCCACAACATTTCAAGGAAAAACTTTAAACTACAACTATATGTTGAGTGAACTGGATTCCCAACAAATTTGACTCAGAACCCTAAAAATCCTCAGCCAAAAACAGGCTTTGGCTTGTGACCAGTGAAATGAGTCAGATGTTACAATTTATCGGTTGTTGAAGACCAGAAGACACCCAAAGGCTAAGTAAATATTCAACTTATATTTGTTCTCTGGCCAGACAGACAGCTCCAATGAGATGCCAATATTTCTGCTGGTGGACAAAGTGGGAAATAGTTTGCTAATATGTTAGCTGTACAATAAAAAACGGGGTGAAATTCCTTACATGTGCACACATACCTGGCCAATAAAGGTGATTCTGATTCTGTAACAACTTGACATGCTAAAAGGCAAATTGCTGTGAGTTTGTGTTGGAGACGGTCGCTCCCAAGTGGCTGGAGATTTATTAATTCAGCTTTAACAACCAAAAGCAGTTTGTTTCTTACCTGCCTACATGATTTAACTAACAATGTGAAAGCAGGTTCTTAGAAACTTTCCCATCACAGTTACATCACAAACTGCCCTTGAAACGGTATTTGCTTTTCACTTTTAAGCAATTATTGAATTACTCAGGAATACATATCATCTTTAATTCTCAGTTAGTTCAGTTAGTCTACCCTTCATTAAAACAATGTTTTGTCAATGAGTGCTTGATGTTTTTGTGTTAAATACGAATCTGTCAGAAATTCCACAGTGTTCAGTCTGTATTGGATCAGGTGGGTGGCTCCTGTGGAGTTCGATATGTCCAATATGGCCTTGCCGAGGATCACTGGTAGCAACCGAGGAGACGTCCAACTGCCTTTTAATAACGTCAATACATCTGCCTTTGTACTGTGGTAGGCACTTCCTCTCACTTTGCGTCTGCCTCTCTTTTCAAAACTCTCAAGTGGTTGTCAAATGTTTTTATTGGGTATTCACACTTTCATTCTGTTGGCGCTTTACAAATATGACACCCACTCCAGCAAAAACACGACCTTTATGATGCGCTGGATGCTTTTGAAATCACACCAAATTTAGTGTGTCGATGGTAGACAAGGGCGTGAAATTATGAACAAAAGTTTATTTTAAAAGAAAAAAAGAAAAAAGGATACATGTCTACTCAGGCAGAAAGAGGAAGGACTCTTAAACATCTCAGCTGGCGCAACAATGATGAATCAAGGCCAGAGAAGAAGTTGAAAAAAAAAAAAAAAGCCAATCAGCCAAAAAACACCACTCTGTTTGGTCTTTCAGGACACTTAGGCAAAAAAAAAAATTGGATCTGCACGTTCAACACAACACTTTTCTTTTGTAATGATACAACTTTGTCACACACAGCCGCAGAAGAGACACTTCAAAATAAGCCCCAAGCATGGAGATAAAAGTTGTAATGATATATAAGGCAGGTAGCGTTTTAGATTTTCTCTATTACTGATATAAAAACCCTCAGGCTGCTAAATCAGCCTGGTGGAGAACCGCAATGTGACCAGCGAGTAGGTCGGCACCACAGGCCTGCGGAGAAAAGCTTGCTCTTCCCCAGAACACCTGGAATCGATCTCGGAGGGGTGGGTGGGGCAGAGCAGTGGAGTGGAGGGATCACAGCGACCATGAGAAAAAGTTTTGTTATGGTTTCGTAAACCCAGAGAGAAAGTGAGCATGAATGCCCCTCACGTATAACCAGCTGGGCGCTCCGTTCTCACTCAGTTGGCTCTGCGGAGCACCAAATGGGCTGGCCGCTGTATTATGAGCTCGTTGTGGTCAGAGAAGCCTTGTGCCTCAGCGAGGTGAAGATCAGAGGAGAGGCTCTTAAACAATACAGGGTTATTGTGAGCTGTGGCTCATGCAGGTACAGGGGACAAAGAATATGTCTGGAATAATAAATGCACAGTTGGACAAAACAAAAGTGTTCATAAAGCTTTGAAGAAAACTGCTGAAAGTTTGTTGGCTTTCTGGGATTGCAGTCAGTTGTTCTATGGATCTCAAATTCACAAAAAAGCTGAGTAACAAGCTATATTGTGTCATTTTGAAAGGAATAATTTGACATTTTGGGAAAATACCTTCTTGCTTTCTTGTAAAGTGTTAGATAAGAAGATCAATACAACCAATAAACCAGCTTTACTGAGGAACCAAAGCCAGCACAGCTGGTTGATCTTAGATCTTAGATCCTCAATAAAGCTGATTCATCAGTTGTATTGATCTTAGATCAACTATCAGGTGCTGCAGAGTTAATGACGAAGATGCGTCTCCGGTCACATGAGCACAGGACGAGCACGCAGTTGTATGCATGTTAAAAAAAAAAAAAAGTAGATGTTGCTTCCAACAAGCTTGTTTATTAGCTGCTTTATTGGCAAATTGATCTTAGATCAATACAATCGATAAATAAGCTTTACTGAGGAACCAAAGTCAGCAGCTGGTTAGCTTAGCACAAAGACTGGAAAATGATGGAACAGCCAGCCTGGCTCTGTCCAAAAGCTACAAAATCCAAGAAACACATGAATGGACAAACACATGAACAGTTGCCATGCAGGCAGTCAGCGGAGACTCCAGGAAGTTACTGCTCTCGGCCAAGAAAACAGCAAATTGTGGCTTTTACTCTTCAACTTTTGAAAGGATTACACAAATGAAATGTAAAGTGTCAAGTGGTGAGATTAAGCTGCTAGAATGTGTTAGCTTTGGACAAAGCTCCGCTGTTTCGCCTTGTTTCCAGGAGGCATCACCTACATAACTTTAGGGTTTTTCACATGCTTAGAAATGCGTGCTCGTCCTGTGCTCACATGACCTGAGAGGTGTCTTCATCATTAACTCTGCTGCACCTGGTAGTTATACCAGCCTGACCTTGAAATGCCATTGTGGAAGTATAAGTGGACCAGCGCTTTCTTCAGGTTTCTTCATCTTTCATGCTAAAAGCTTTACAGTCCAGCTGTGTGCTTAAATAAGCAGCGAACAAAACGCAAATGAAAACTCTGCAGGCAATTCAACAAGCAGCTTAATCAGACTCACAGGATGGAGGAAAACTAAACATCCAACAATAATGATCCAAACCAAAGAAACAACATGCTGAAATGGCCGTGTGTGGTAGATTTTCCTTCTCTGCCACTCCAGTAATAACCTCGGATCTGCATTAAGATGTTTTTTTACCTCCCTTCAACCATTCTAACAATGACACTGGTAACATAAAAGATATCACGAAAGGATGAGTTGATTCTGGTTAATTATTCTTTCTAAATGGAATTTGTCAACAATCGCTGGTTCTGTGTCAATGTAATTTAGTATAATAGTGATATAATTCAATTTAGGTGAGGATTGCCTGGTAAGAAGTCTTTTGTTTTTAATTCAGTCATTTTGAAATAATAGAAAAACCTTCAGCTGTAATATCATGAAGGTGTTTTACAAAATGTATTTTTCTCCCATTCTGATGTACTATTGTTTTCAATCAAAATAATGTGATTAATGACTTCATACACCATGTTATGAAAACTATCAAAATAAACATTTTCCACGCACCCCTCTCTGAAAACAGAATAACATCTCATCGCACAGAGTCCATTAGAGAGCTGTGTGTGTAGGCCAGCTGTGTATTTATTGAGAAGGTGTTGAGTAATTTTCTTGTTTTGTTTGCTGCGCTACGCCTCTCACCGGCTGAGGTACAGTCGAAAACGAAGGATTTTGCTTCTTGAAACACTCCCCTACCCCCCAGAGGACGTGAGGTGGGCTGCTTGGCTTTCTGCCAGAGAACCTGTTAAGACTACACCTCTGATGTCACTCAAACGACGTGGGATGAATATATGTATGTGTGTGAACTATATATGTAGATGTGGAGGAAGCTTATTTAGAAGAAAATGTTGTTTACCCATTCCTTTCATGATATCATGACCCATTTATGATAATACACAGGTTTCTCCTCTCTACATATGTGCGTGATGATATAGATAACGATGCATAATCTTTTCCTTTCCCCCTTTGATGCAGCAATTTATCAACCCCGAGCCAGTTTTCGGGAACTTTGGATTGCATGAAAAACAAGCATGAATGGTTTTATAGCTTTGCTGAAAATGTTTTGGGTGCTTTTGTTCCCTCTGTGCCTCTGTCTCCTCTCTCTCTCACTTATCAGTGCTGTTGAACACACTTCAACACTCTTTGTTTTCAGCTCATGAATTTTTAATTCACCCATGGTCAACCTGAGAGAGAGCGCTGACTGAATTACGACAAAGTCAAAAAATTGGGTGAAACATCAATACATTTATTCTCACATCCACTAGATTAACCCTGCGTTAGGAGTCTGTGCTCTCGCTAAAACAGAGCAGTAACGAGTTGTGGGTTAGTACTGTGGGACGTGCGCCGACTGTAGCATCACTATCAGCATTCAGCAGCTAAAACATCAGCTCCCTGGTCAATTTTTAAATTTGCTGAAAATAATTTAACTCAGACATTGCACACTGTTTGAAATGATTCTCACAGTAACGTTCCCTTTTCCTGATTATAAATGGCGTATGTATTGTTGGTGTTCAGTAAAACAGCATTACTAACCATATGTAGCAAAGCGGGTCTGAACATTGTGATCGATCATCATGACTGATGACAGGTTACCTTATCTCAGTCTAACAGCTGTGAGTTCGCAAGTTTGTTACTTGATCTTGGTGTCCTCTGCTCTGACTTTGCAAGTTTTAGACCTTCCTACAACCCCCTGAATGATTTATTGCCTACTGGATCAAATTTAGTCAGCCAGGGGTTTTTAATATAATTTCTTCCCTGCATATTTATTTTTACATTAAATTAAAGCTGCTTTGATTTCTGTATCAACAATAGATCAAATGACTACTCGCAAAAAGGTCACTTCTGGTGGGTAAACTCAGACACTTTTCTCCCAGCTGCAATTTCATCCAGCTTTTAAGCATCTTTCAACTAATGATTTTAGTTTTATGCCTTTTATGCCTTTACTGTTTAGGTTCACATTCACAGCTTCATCAGCCTCATTTCCAACTGCAGCAGGCAGCTGTTTTCAGTGAAAAAAAAAGCTTTAAAATAGACCCCGCATAGTGAGGTATATTTTGTTCAGGAGCTGGTGGAGACCAGAAATAGAATTAAAATATAGCTCATATTACTTTGTTGGGTCAACATGAAGACAACCATTTACATGATGCCGTTGTATGTGCTGGATGTGTAAATACACATCTGTTTCGTGATAAATTCCCCATATGAAGTTTATAAAATGTTCTTGTCATGGGCCAAATAATATGGACATTGTGAGATAAACTACTTTAGTTGCTTGTTGTGATGTTATATATAGGACAAAGAAATAAATGTGTGCTGCCTTAATATAAACATACATTTATGTTACATGTTGGTGCCATCATGTCACAATAATTATCTGCACCTTCACAACAGTCAGACTCTGAGCAAACTTTGGCTGGAGTTTGAAGTGTGAACTGCCTGTATGCAGAGCTCTGCACAAGGATAAGACTAAATTATCTTTTTAACTGCAAAGCATTCATCATTTATGGGAAAATGAAAAAAAAAACAGAGCTCAAAAAGCCTTCAAAATCAAGAAAACTTTAGAACGTGTCCTCGACCGCTGTGATGAAAAGATGCAAATTTTTCTGCGAGCGTCACTTTCAAATTAAAGCAGAGACGATTTGAATGGTGGTGATCAAGTTGTTGTCACATCAGGAGGGAATCACATCTCAAAACTGAATTGGCTTTTGATTGCGAATGTCAGTAGATTGATGATAAATCTGAAAACAGCTGTAACAGAAATGAATGGACTTCTGTTGGGACCTCCATTGTGTTGCTCACAGCATGAATTCACAGTAGGTATCTTTTGTGCATGAACAAGCAAATGAACTCTAGTATTGAAAAATGGTCTGATAAACACTGATAAACAAGACACAGCAGTGCTTTGAGCTAAAACACCAATGTTTATTTATATTTGCCGTCTTAGTTCAGGGTGTTAGTATGCTAAAATTAGCTAATTTACTCTAATTGACATAATATATATATGAGGAATATATATATGGAAATGTCATTTCTTATGCATCCACAGAGCCTATAGAAGGGTGTAGGACAAAAGTATGGCTTTTCCTAAATGACCCTGAACTAATCATTATAATGATTTTTGACAGGTTCAAAATGAATGGCTTGTTTTTGTTTAGTTCTGATACCTGATAATTGGTTCAACAAAGCTTATAAGTAAAACGGCATTGGCATCTTTGGTATATTGTGGTATCTTTGTGTTGTCAGCAGTCAAAAGTCTTGAGTGTGAAAGTTGTTCCAGTTATGGCTGTTGGAGTCAACCGAAGTTTCAAGTGCTTAGCAACTTTAGGGTCACCAATTATACCAATAATTATACTATTATGCACCAATTGTAATCACAATATAGTATAATTGATC
Organism: Amniataba percoides; assembly: GCA_037176925.1. Taxonomy (NCBI): domain Eukaryota; kingdom Metazoa; phylum Chordata; class Actinopteri; order Centrarchiformes; family Terapontidae; genus Amniataba; species Amniataba percoides. The sequence continues at coordinate 8,763,736 of JBAJHX010000051.1, forward strand.
TTTGGAGATAAACGTGTGTACCAGATTTTATGTCAATCCATCCAATAGTTGTTGCTGCTATTTGCATGTCGTAAAGGTCCTCCTGTGTGAATAACTGTGGCAACTTAGCGCATGTGTGGGGTGCTGATATTCTCTTCAGGCGTAATATTTCTGTTCATGTGGACCCTAATGACTCATAATAATGCAAGGTCAGAATGGCAGCTCAGGAAACCTCCCGACTCCTATAGAGGGGACACAATTGATATGCATTAACAGCGGGTCCTTTACAGAGGTGAAGAGTTAATTAGCTGTAAATATGGCATATTAGTGAGACTTCATGACTCTGATACTTTCATGTACTGAACCCAATGATGCATATATCAGTTCATGCCAAATTCATCTGTATTGTTGTTAAGGTTTGAAGCTAAGGCTGACTTGAGAACAACTCACAGCGCTGAGCTGATGTGTCTCATACGCTTATTCTTAATCTCTGTCAGATACCTCAGACAAACCCATTCCCCCAAAGTGCTTCTTCCTTTTTAAATAAAATCAGAAGAGTCTATCTCTCTCCGTCTCTTCCGTCTCTTACACTGTAGGAAAACTGAATTAGCAGGAGGAAAGAATAAACACTCCGATGAATCAAAGTTCGTCCCAGAGTTTATGCACAGAGAGGGAGACTCTTGCTTCACAGCTCTGCCTGAAGGAGTATTTCTATACCTCTCTCACTACAGTTATGGGAGATGGTTTCCATGACAATGATGTACCTTTGAGGGATAAAAGAGACGGAGCTTGAATATGAACTTTCACCCCCCCCACACATACACACACACACTCATACCCCATCCTCCTACCTTCAGGCAATGAACTCCCTTTGTCTCTGTGTGATGAGGAAGAGAAATGTTTAATTTGCGATCATAATGATATACTGTAGTTCCAAAAGATTATATGCATACAGGCACACCTCCGATCTTGCTTTTTCTCAGAGTTTTCTTTGCAATTAATTATGTAATGTTTAATTATGTTTTCAAACTTGATACTTCATGTTCTGAACAACTAATTTCTTCTTAATCTGATAATAATCTAAAATTGAAGTGACTGTCTGTCGTCTGTACCCTGCTATATTTATATAACACATGGAAATAAAATATTTTAAAGCTGCGCTCATTAACGAAGGATCAAGTAACTCTGGGTAATATGAAAGGTGTAGCTTGCAAATAACTTTATCTCATAGCTCGCTATATAAATTAACTGCGAGCGTGCCTCATCATTGTGCTGTTACTTAATAAATAGCACATCACCTCTGCTGAAGGAAAAAACAGCTAAAAGAGAGTAAAGATATAAGAAGAAACAAATGCTGCTGCTCTGTGTCTGCAGGATGTAGAAATAGGCAACATGTTAACCATATCTTTTTTTTTCTTTTAGTAAGGTAATACGCCCTTCCACCCCCAAGTGAACAAAATCAACTAATGCTGCTCTAACTAATTAACTTTACCTGCTCTGATTTCATAAACAAAAGAAAAAGTTCTCTGTGGTTTATCCCTTTCTTGGTCATGACTCAACGATGGTGCACTTTGCTATCCATAGCTGACTAACACGATCTGTTGAGAGAGAAAAGTTGCCTTGAGGACTTGAGAAAAAAATGAGATATGAGGGAAAATGGGTTACCGTTTTTCGGGAAAAACCATTTTCCAGGATGAGGGTGAGGAAAGAAAGAAAATGAAGATGAATGGAGAGAGAAAGAGTGTGAAAGGAAGAGAAAGACGAAAGAGAGGGTAAAGCAGCTTCACTGGGCCATCAGGTATAATTTCTGTACACTGGCAAAAGTGTCAAAAGATTGTGAGGACAGCAGGCAAGATGAATAATTTGAAGCTGAGTGTGTGAGTGCGGACGATAGAAAGATGTGGGTGAGAGAGACAGAGAGATACACTGGCAGAACGGCTTGCCTGTAAGTGTGTAAAAAAAAAAAAAACTGCAAGGTGGAGAAAAGCTGAACACAAAAGGGAAAAGATGCATGGAGAGCCAGAATGTGCGGGAAGAAAAATGGAGGCAAAGCCTGCAGGCTAATAGTCACCACATTAGTCGGCCATCATCCAGCCCGGCTGATCACACAAGTCTCTCCACAGAAGCCATCATTAAACCCTCCCTACAGGTGCCTGGGTGAGTGATTTTAACCAGAGTAAACAGAACAAGATTAATGGTGCGAAATAGCACACAAGGGCCACAGAGCTGCTGGCACAACGGTGACCGTGTCAATGAAAAGGTTATTAATGTTGGGAAGGTGCAGACAATGTCTCTGTCACTCTGCGTTTTTTTCTGTTGCAATGTTTGGTGTTCTGGATATGAAGCATGTACATGTGTGTGTTTGTGCAACCTTGTGATTTACTGTGAATAGAACCAGGAGGGTGATGAAACACTGTAAATGCAGGTAAATGATTTACAAAACATTACATGCGGACATCAGATTCGCACACATATTACTCCATGAATTTTGTCTCATTTTATAAAAGCGGGAGAGAAAATAAATGTTACAGCAAAAATTTATCAAACCACTTTATCATCGTTCCCTTTTCTCAGACCTCTAGATTTGACAGCAGTGGTCCAGCTCAGGCCGATGCATCCAAATCAATAGCAAATTTAGGCTGTCGGTGTCCAGCCTGCAGCTCGTTACATTGGCCAAGGTTATTTACTAGCTTTGGGCTGCGTCCTCTGTCCCTCCCTTCCTCCCTCCCTCTCTCTCCCTCCGGTTCCAGGATAGTATTTCATATAAATACTCCACCACACAGTACAACCTGCTCCTTCTCTGTGTCACCAGGAGACAGTGCCTCCACAATCCAGAGCCAACCAGCCAGCACTCCGGAATTAGACTTGTTATTGTCAAGATGTCCAAATTGCACAAACACAGAAACTGACTAGTCAGTTTCATCAAACTTGGATCTCAGCGTTCCCAGAAGATTGGGGCTATGAATGTAAAATATTTGTGCTGTTTTATTCTTCATACTACGTGGTGGTGTAGTGGAGATAGCGATAAACTAAAGAGGTTGCGGAAAATGAGACATGGCTGTGAAATCAGCAATGTCACAAGCAAATGTGTGATGTGATTAAGTTACTTAATATGCTGTGTAATTTCTAACCTATAAATTATATCTTGGTAAATCAGAATTAATCTGGGATGGAATGTAACTGAGTACATTTAGTCAAATACTGTATTTAAATGTAGTTTTGAAAGAGAAATATATTTACAGTCATTCATAGCTGTAGCCACTCGATGCACTTGATAATGTGATGAGCACATAAAATACATTTAACTGCTATTGTTTAACTTGCCAGTACTAGTTAAAATTAGCTTCACATTGATCAGCTGCGACAATAAATCTCTCTCTCTTCCACATTCACAGATCAATAATCCAATAATATATGAATGACAACATGACACTGACGGGGGTCATTCTGCGAAATAATGAATTACATTATGAAATGAAGTATATTACACATAATGTCGTGGAGTAATTCCTAAATTTTCTCTCAAGTAAATATATTTTTCTCCGCAACTAAAATGAGAACATATAAAACTATTCAGTTTTGGAGCATCAACTAAAGGTCAAAAACAATAAAAAGAAAATAGATGTATGTAATCATCATTCACTGCCTCTTTCTCCAAATGCTTTTGAGTTGAAACCCAGCTCCAAATCATTTATATGCACTGTGAAAAAACAAGAACTGTATAATTATTATGTATTCTGTCAATATTTTGTGGCTCAAGCATCATCTCTGAGAGGCTACGGTGAATTGCTGCTTTGTTGCTTTGTATAATTTTTACATTCTGTTCTATAATGAAGAAATAAAATAATTCTTGAATGGTCAACAAGCCAGAGAAAACAAAAGGTTTAGTTTTGGCTCAGCAGCTCTGTTACCTGAGCAGCTCGGCATGCTGTGTACTGAACATCCGTTGGAGGAGGAGGCTGTGATCCTGCCTCCCCCGTGTTTACCCACAGCTGTTTAACCAGAGAACGCTGGCCCACGGACTGGGCTGCCGGCGGCGCAGCAATGGGAGGCTGGATTATTCTGCTTCTGCCAAATGAGGCAGAACGGGGCTAATTCTATTTGAGCTTCAGCACTTGAGTCAACTTTACGGCCCAATTAGCTCCCTGAAATGAGAAAAGGGGCGAGGAGGAGAAGCAGGGGGTTGTGGGAAGGTAATGGTGGCAGGAAACACCAATGTCCTGTCCTGAGGGCACAAAGCCAGAGTGGTGTCGAATAACATCTTCCTGTTGCCGCATCAGGTGGGTTTAACTTGGCACACCTTAGTTACATTGGTCACATTTGTTCATGACTGTCTCTGCGTCATTATCCGTGATGATGAATGTTTTGTAGTTTTATGTCAAGCCGCTGTGATTATGATTTCTTGGACTTCAAAAAACATAAACCCAAACGAAATGATGCTGCAACTGTTTGTCTGAAGCAAATTGGAACAGCAAGAAACAAATTTTGACTGCACAGAAAAGCTTAACAAATGTTCCCAAAACAGATGTTAAATACAGTGAAAACTCGTTGTGACAGCTGATTAGGACTGTTATGGAAATGAGCTCACCATCCCCAACGATCAGAAATATGTACAGTGATTGTTCATAAAGGGACATCATGGCTCTGAGCCCGGTTGTTGCATCTTTCCCTCAATTCACTTCCCCCTGAGCCTAGTAAATCATTTCCAAGCTCAAAAGATGCCAATAATCCCATTCTGGGTTATTAAATAATGAATTTAGAAACAGAATAAAGACAAATAGTAAATGCAGATGCAAAAAATACATAATATAAAGGCATGCTGCCTCTCAGTAGGACACAGCACACTGCCTAAATACAGAATGCAGGTTATTCTTCATGTCCAGGTGTTTGTTTTTGTTGTTTTGTTTAGTTTATTACTTATTAGTACAGTGCAGACACAAACTCCATCACAAGTCTCTACAGCTGTTAAATGCAACTGAAGGCTGATCCAGCTGCGAGCATCTGCCGCACAACGTGATGCTTCAGAGGAAAAGACGTCTCGTTTCTCTAAAAACAAATTTCTGATTTTCCTCTCTCCCTGCTTGGTTTCCTTGTGCCTCTCCATGCATCTGTTGTGAGAGGGACTAAGGTGCAAGGCAAAGATGCAAGTGAGGGAAAGATGGATGCAGTTAAGAGACTTGGGATGCACTGATAGTAATAATGCAACAATGGCACAAATATAAAGGCCCTAGACTGGTGGGTAGTACTTGGGTGTCTGTCTCGCACAACAATCACACCTCTGTATCTTGCTTTGACAAAAATAAAAGTGATAAATACATTAAAATGTCCTCAGAAAAGTCTTTGCAAGGTGATTTTTGCTTTTATGCTAAAAGAAAAACTGAAATGAAAACCGCTGCCTGGGAGGAAATCTGTCTTTGAACTCACAATCGGCTCTGGAAAATGGTCAGCAATGATGTAAAGTGCGCAATTTGTAATTAAATAGACTCAAACAAGCAAAACCACCACAGAGGTGGGAACATTTGCATAGAGCGTGTAAAGATATTATGAGAACAGAGATTAATCAGAGGGAGAATTTGCATGACAATGTGGTCTGTCGTACAGAATATGAAACATTTTTACAGAATTTGTTTTGAAAAGGGACAATTTATTCACAATGAGGTTTGTTACACATGGGATAATTCCCATTATTAATGGAATAAAAGGCTCAACGTAATTGCAGATAGAAATACAATAAGCAATTAAAAAAGGTGAAAGGGTCAAAACCACAGTGATTAAATAATGGGTTAACACGTGTGACAAACATTTTGTCTCACAAATATATTGATTCGTAAAGTAGATGTGCAATTTTCCCATTGACTATTGGAAACAGATCCATCTTTCAGCTTGAGCTACACAAGAAAAAAAAAAAAACCCTGTGTATCAGAAGCATAAAGTTGCAGAAAATTGCATAGATTGTTCTTTTCTCACAACACTGGCAGTTTCAGCTGCCGACGTTCGACCCCAGCTTTTATGTTTGGACCCAGAGCGGGGCGGGGCAGCTGGGAAAATAATTTTTCTGCAAAAGTAAGTGGTTTACCACATGAATGATAATCACATTGCTGTCGGTTGCTTGGTTACCGTCACTTGAAATCAGAGGCTGTGGAGGGACAGGAGTGGGATTTTTGATCCTCTGGGGGGTTTGTCTGTTCTAGTGCCTAGTTCAGCGCTTTGGATAATGACAGCCATGCTTAGACGGAGAATTTTTTTTCCAAAATTCACAACAAATATCTCCTGTGGCCCTGTAGGATATTTATTTGGCTGATATTTGTGCATTTAAAATACATCGCTCCCATTTCCAGATAGAAATAGCTGAGAGGGAAAACACACATCAATGACAGATTTTGCACTCCTTTGAAAAATCAAACACGCCCGAGCAAAGTTTCAGGCAGGGGTTGAAATGGATTTCATGCAGCTTGATTTGGCAGCCTGGAGCCTCAGTGAACTCCTAACGAACGTCATCACCTAGCTATTCAGTAATATTTACATTCCTCACTCTTCAAAGAACCAATATGTCGGCGTATCTGTATGACTGCAGGCACAGTTCGATAACAGCCACCAGCATGGAGAGAGAAACCACCAAACACTGAAGAGAACAATAAGTTCTGCCGGATACCCATCTAGCACCTGTCATGCTTTTCTTGCGATTCATTCAAGATCATTCCTGAAGCTTTAACAACGCAACAAGCCTCCCAATCAAAAAAACATCAACCAGATGTAAAGGTTAAAAAACTAAACTTGGGGCAAAGAAGCATAAAACTTCAACAACTGAGTTGGTTTAAGTGGCTTTGACTCATCACCTCTGAGGGGAAACAATCCAAAATGGTTCATTTATAAACACCAATTAAACCTTTTTTTTTTGTGTTCTGACTTTGAAGATGTTTACACAGATTAAGTGTAACAGAGCCATGAAGACAGGGCTGCAAGCACAACTAAATGTCCTAAATGTCTATTGACCAAAAAGTCTCCTGGCACCAAATGACACTCACTTATTAGTCATCATTACATGACATCATAACACAGGGACCTGGGGTGGCACTCTGTTAGAAGCACACGGGGCTGCTCCAAATGATTTAAGTAGAAATGCAGCGTTCGCATAACAAAATCGACTATAAATAAAGTTGGATCAAAAAACTGTGCCATGTTAGTTTTTTCGTGTGTGTGTGTATGTTCATGTTGTTCTAGTAGTTTATAACGTATACATTCTGAGGTATATAAGATATTCCTGATTGTTTCTGCCTGTTCCAGTTTTGACAAACAGTTGCAGTTTTTATTTGCACAGTTTTTAGTCCAAAAAATCATAATCACAGTGGTTTGAAACAAAACTACAAAAAGTTTATCATCAGCATGCTTAACCCTTCATAAAGATGACCAAATGTGACCAATGTAACTAAGGTCTGCCAAGTTAAACCCACCTGATGCAGCGACAGGAAGATAGTTATCAGATACCACTCTGTCTTCGTGCCCTCAGGTTAGGACATGGTGTTTACTGCCAGCATCACCATCCCACAACACCCTGCTTCTCTCATTTCCCTTCTTAATCTCTTTAATTCCTCTTAGTTTTAACAATCAGATGGATTGGTATTACTTTTTTTTTTTTAACAAACTATTATATATTGTATCCTGAAAAAGTCAATTAAACACAAAAAAATATATTGATAATTACGAAACACACACTGCCAGTAACATCACAACACAGTTTAAGATCTTCGACTGTTACAGATTTAGACAACATTTTGCTGTGAACTGTGCTGTTTCTGTGTGAACTGTGCTGTTTCTGTGTTTTGTGTTGTTTTCTCAAAATGAGAATAACGTAA
>JBAJHX010000051.1:8778982-8830463 GCA_037176925.1 Amniataba percoides
CATCAAGCAGCGCAGCTTCGTAGCTTACCAAAGTCGTACTAAAACATTTTGACCGATTTTGAGCGCCGTGTACCACAAAAAATCAGTTCGAGGTCAGTAAGCACAACTAGAATTCAGGCATAAGGTGCACCGGTTTATAAAGCGCACTGTCGATTTTTGAGAAAAATTAAGGATTTTAAGTGCGCCTTATAATTCGAAAAATACGGTAATCTGAAATGTTGTTTTTGGTACAAATACCTGCAAAAACAGTTACAATGCCATCGGCCTAAGCTGTACTTTGTGGTAATTAGCTGGTAATTCAAATAAAAAATGGTTAACAAATAAAAAAGTTATTTTACACCTTGCATTATTTGCAAATTACAGTTTACTAGCTAACAGTGCATTATAATAATTCATATGACTTATTTTTATTATTTATTTTAGTTTCATATTTATCTTCTTTTCTTTTTTTTTTGCTCTTGTGTTTTTTCTCTCTGAAGTTAATTGTTTTAGGGAGCCTGTGACTCCATTGCCAGCCAGTACTCCATGTAATTGTTGTGCATGACAATAAAGTCTTGAATCCCGAATCAAAGGGATTTCTGACATCTCAGAATATGGCTGTATTATTCCAAATCTGTCTAAGCAGGGCAACAAAGACAAGCTGTCAGACATTCACAAAGGCTGTAAACAAACCCAAAGGTTAATCAGACTGTCAGCTTGTTTACAACTTGTCTGACCAACAGAAGGGATGGCTCGAGGAACAAAAGTTTTCCTTTAATTTAACTTTTGTTCACCCAGCTTTAAAGACTGAACACTCATCAAAATGTTTACTTGAACCTTGTGCATTACAACTGCTGAACATAGAAACAAAGCTCAGTTAGTGGATTCAGTTCAGCTAAAAAAAAAATACTAATCAACCATTCAACTGAAGACGAAAGGAAAGTGATGCAGTAGTTTGGAAAGCATGCTGGCTTCCGCAGTGATTCACATTTATCATTATGTCCTCATACGTATATGCAGGGTGGCAGAGCTCCTTCATACCGCACTCCAGCTCTTGGCTTACTTATTCATACTGGGAGACAGACCTCAAAACAGGCATGTAATTAGATTACCCTCTGTCAACATGTTTTGCCAGTGGCTGAATTTAATCGCACGCTTTGGGAAAAGCTGTGTCTAATCCTATTTAACTTTTTGCTAAAAGTCACCCTCTGTGAGAGCGTAGCTGGCTCAGATGGGGTATGCATGTGGGGAGATTTTCTTGGATAATTGTGAAAAAGGGAACAATATGTTTTCTCAGGGGACATTTTGTGCCCTGTCATCTAGTATGCTGTACAGCAGGTAACACTAATTAACTACAACACCAAAAAGACTAATGACGTGGTTTCCTCTATTTGTGCCCTCCAATCTTCACCTGGCCTTCACACCTCATTTCCACATCCGGGCACTGCAGCCATGTATAACTTATACATCATGTACCCATTTCACCGGCTCCTTACATAAGGGTTCATGTGACGCATATAGAATAATGAGGTCCTTTTTTCTTTTTTTTTTCTCCCTTGCAAATTGCAGACACTGCATGTGTCAGGTTCGCGTGTGGGCCTGGGACTCTACATGTGTATGTACATAAACATATTCATGGCCATATGCTGTGTCGGTTTGTTTGAGCCTGTTTGAACAAGCGTGTGTCACAGAAAGAGCCACTCAGCGAAGTCATAAAGTGTGTTATTTCCCATTAACTTCTGCTTTTTTTTCCTCCTCCCCTTGAATAACAAGATACATTTCACAACATCAAGCGGGGCAGCATTCAAGAGGCGGTGCTCACAGTACTGTAACAGTTCATGACAATTCAACAATTCACATGGAGGTGACTCTCCCTCCTGAACCCCCATCTCGCTTTTTCTCAATACAGTCAAACATGAAATAAACTAGGGTGATGGATCAAATTCTGCTAAAAAAAACAAAAAAAACCCCACTGTAAATCCATTTATGCTGGATAATTTCAGTATATATGCAGTATGTGAATCAAAGTTTAAATAAGATAATCATATATCTTCCTTTTTAGGTAATCTTAAACTTTTATTGTTTTCCTTTTCAAAAAAGAATTAGATTAGCTGTTAGTTTGACATAAAGACTGGAAAAAGGGAGCAGAAAGCTGGTCTGGCCCTATACAAAGGTAAAAGAAATCCACCTACCAGTTCCTCTAAAATCCTTCATTTAAAAGTAGCAACTGCTCAGAGAAGTAGTTTATGACATAAACACCACAACTTTAGTTCATTTGGTTTTTAACAATGACAAGTAACATTTAACTGTAGCTTTAGGATAAACTGCATGGTAATAATGTATATGTCCTCTGGGGTGTGAATTTGGGGTCAGAGAGGCGAAATATGGTGACAGTGACTTGATACAATAAAATTACACAATTATGAAATAATAAATACATGTGACCTTGTACACACTTCATTCACGTTAAAGCTGAAATAAACTTACTTCACACATACTTACATGGCGTAACAGTCAAATCTGCTCCACCATTTATTATTCTCTTTCCTTCTCAGCAGAAAAACTATATAAGAGAGACAGAGAGCATGAACAACAAAGAAGGAGAACGAAAAGGGGGAGGAGGTTGAGGCGCACGGAGAGGAGGGCCTGCCTCTCTCATCAGTGTAAAGAGGATAATTGGTGGCTGACCCGCCGACGTCCATCATCCTCGGCTGAATAGCGGGGTGACAGTGACTAACACTGTTCTGGTGCTCCAGGAGCAGCTGCATCACGTGCACACACAGGCACCAGTGTGCACTGCAGCTCAAACACACACACACACACACACACACATTCTAACACACACACACACACATGAAAACTTGTAACCTTTCATACAGTCTTATTTGTATGTGTAGTACCCACTCTGGAGTCGCCACTCACTAATGTGTGTAATTAGAGCTCTTTGATCAGGCAGGATGAGCACTCAATCAGTACACAGAGTAGTAATAAAAGAGGTGTTTGAGGAGTTTGGTGCGTGCGTGTGTGTTGGTGGGAGTATGTGTGTGTGTTGGTGGGTGAATGAGTGGGTTCGTGCATACATTTACTGATGTATTTTTTTCACTCTCCTGGTCAGAACAGGTAACGGTTTCTCTTGAATCATCGTTAATTCGCAGTGACTGGTTCATATGACAGCATTTTATAATATAGAGGGATTATCCAAAGACTTGAAAATGTCACTCCAGCCCCGCTTAATACTGTGCATTTGGGGGTGAAGCATTTTAATGTTCAGTGCCGCAATCAATTGCTTAAAAAATATTTGACATGAGACACGTTTCATTCAAAATAAAATAAAAAAAACCCAAAACCACCGCAATGCGACCTGCATTTTTGGGCCTCCTCCTCCTGGGCAACTGGTCAAACGAGGTGATGATATTACATCAGGGAAATACTTTTTGTATGTACACTTTGGGTGTTGGCGTCAAACAGTAAGAGCTCCTCTGTACACTCCTCATTTTGCAGATGGGTTCGACAATCATCCATCATGCAAGGGTGCCAGTTTTTTTGTTACTGGCATGACCAAAACATCTATAATAATGCTATTATTCCACCTGCATAAACCCAAAGTGGCACCTAACCGCCTCAGCTGACTTTCTCTCTGTTGACTTTGTCTCTGAGACAGTGTTGCTGACTCTAATCAAGCAAAAGCACTAAAATTCTCCAGATGATAGCGTGCATTCATTCGCATCTGGACGCATCTGATGAAGCATCGGCTGTGGGTGAGAAACCCTGTAATCACTGGAACTGCTTGGATTTACAATCACACTGCACCAAATGCAGAGGCATAAGTCATTTCGATATGAGCCAAATGCTTTAGGAATCAACTCATTGACTCCCCAAGATTTAAAGCAAAAATACGTAATAATGCAACATCTGAATTTGTGTTCCTCTCTAGTCTTGTAAGTTTCAACAGTCTCTACAATGCATTATACACTATATAATGCTAAGGGTCCTCATCACGTACATACAGCATGGTCAAATGTCACATTTTCAGCCAAGATCCCTAGAAGCCTCAGCTGTCCTTTGTGCTTAGTGCTGATGTTAGTATGCTAATGTTAGTATGCTAATATGCTCAACTTACATACATCAGACGTTAGCAGGGTCATTCTGACGTCAACATTTAGCTCAAAGCACCGCTGTGCCAAAGTAGAGTTTCCCTCCTGTATAAGAACAGCCCGTGAAGCAGAGTGCAAAGAAAAATTTAAAAACTTATTTGAAAGCGCCAGAATGAATATTGGAGCACACAATACAATACCATTTTTAATTAGATAAAAACAAAGATAAAAATCTAAGACTAGAAAGCAATGTTAGAATAAAAAGGCCAGAAAAGTGTCCGAGAAGAAGGCTCTGTTCAACAATTATGCAACAATTATGCATCAGTTTTACTGATATAAATGTGCTTAATTAGCTCTTTACACTGCAAAAGATGAAATGAAAGATATACTGAAGATTCAGCCTTACAAGTCTTGCAGGTGTAGCTATATTGTGTTTTCTCTGTTTATGTTTTATATGTATATATATATATATATATTTTGACCAAGCTGTCAGTACAATGAGTAAAAACACGGCTGAGTTTGCTTTTCAAATCTACCTCTCACTCAGCACCTCATTAGAAAGTGCAACTTAGCACTGATTCAAAATCTCTTAACAATTATACAATAAACCTCAAAACTCAACAAGCAGTGTTTACTTTTGTGTTTAAGTTCTTTCAGTTCTTGTGTGCAGCTGTCAAATGGGCTTTATTTTAGGCCCGCTCATGTGACACCACTGAGACTTTTAAGGCGACAGGGTCTGAAATTGCCTTGACTTTCTGCTGACTTTGTCATTGACTGGCAGTCAGGCACAAAATTAACAAATCTGCACACAGCGTCTCCCACTTTAACATTTAGGCTCAGGTACAACTGACTTCAACAATGTAATTTCCTTTTCACAACAGGGACTTTACACTCAGCTCCGTCCCTTCCTGTGCAGGCCTCCGCCAAAGTCCCAGCATGCTTAGATAATCATTAGACTGATAATTGGACAGACTAGCAAGGCTATTATTGCTGCTAACGCTTCCAGAGGTGGCTCTCATCTCTTTAATCACGCAGGACAGATGAGTAATTTTTGGCAGTGGGGTTAGGTAGCCGCCTCCCTACACCTTGCCGTTCGTTATTAGAAGATGACTCACAAATCCCTGAAGGAGAAACAGGCGTGAAGAACCTCTGATGATAAAATGGGATTCTCTCATTATTGATGTTCAGCGGGTGAGCCGGCCATTACTACGAGACGCCACGGCAGAGTGATTCAGTCACTCCCGAAGTTTTGAAATTGATTCAAAGATGGAACAATAATGGAGAACTTTTTAATTCCATTTAGATGCGTAAAACGTCTCATATGGTGGCAGAGACTGTAATGATATTGCACTCGGCGTTGGTATCATTTTACCTTGAGTACAAGTAGCATGTTCTTTCGTGGGTAGCACTTCACTTTAACCCCTAAATTTAGCATGTCTGAACAGTATATACTTAATACATCATACATAACTTCTCCTCTGATAACTCCTTCCTGACAGGAGGAGCTGTTGTGGTTGTCGACAGTAAAATGTGTCTAACTCTGCTTACAACTTCATTATAGTGTGTTATAAAGTGTTGTACCCATTCATTGTTTTTCTGCGGCTTAAAAATTCTGAGTAAGGTGTTTAAAATAAAGTGTAACCTCCTCAGATACTTTGGTAGGTGGTCGAGGTTCATTAAGTTAATTATTTCAGTAAACTGCCAGATTAATAAGAGCAGAAACCACTGAGATAAAAGCAATGCTGCCTCCATCTGCTGTAGGACAGTAAGTACTGCAGTTTTGCACAAGCAGACAGAAAACCGCCATCCAATCGGACCAGGGGCAGCTCTTATGGACATTTCCATTTCAAAACGCTCTTTCAAACTTAATACTATTTTATATTCTATTTTCAGTTTCATTCGTGCCATCTCATGTCCCAGTATTCACTCTACATAGCTTTCATTCAGTGCTTTGACTTATTATATCAATTAATAGAGTATCTCTAATTTTTCAGTACCATAGTCTCATAGATTCTGCATGTGAGGTGGATCTGTTTTTGCAGCACTGAGACAATGTAAATAAGCAATTATGTAACTTTATACCTTAGCTCATTTAAAATGAATGGAATATTGTTCTATACTTGGTTTTGATCACTGGAGGGAGCGGGATAGGTAATTATCCTGGTGGACTAGCCAGATGTTTACTCCACCAGACTGCTGTTTTTGGCCAGAGAAGAAGAGACAGCAAAGATGGTATCTGTGCCTCTGTGCTTCCTGCAGAGTTCTTTGCAGAGGGGAGCAGGAAAGAGTTTGTGGTGCCTGAATTAAAGGTTCTGAAGAAATTCTTCTTTTATTTCTATGTTTTTTTGTGTACCAGGACTACACCAGGATAGTTTTTTCCCCTGCTTTCCAGTCTTTATGCTTACCAAAATGAGAGTTGCATTATTTTTCTCATCCACTTCTTTGTGAAAGAAAGGTCCCATGGCACATACCATCAAGTTGTGTTTTATAAGACAACCAACATGGCAAATATGTAAAAGAAAAAAAGTGTCCTCATCTGGAGAAAGTGCATCAGAGAAATGTTGTGGAATACAATCATTACAAACATTATGCAGATAACTCAAGTACCGTGTGGTGAATTAGGTTTTCCCCAGCACTCTGAGAGCATGGATTGAAGCTACGATTAAAAATAATGGCATGACGACTTCCTAAACAATATTTGGTTATCATGAATGGAAATTACATCGGTCCATTTACACTAAAAAGGAAATGAAAATGTGATAACATGGGGAAAGAACATCATTATATATAAAAAAATTAAGTACAATGAGATGCCAAATGAGACAGCCACACTTTCCCTGCTGGTGTGGTTTAAATACTTACATTTCACACATACTGTATATTGCCTTTCAAGCTTTGTCTGGTTAATCAGTTTTTTCCCATTACATCTGCCATTTTATTAGATAGCCTTTATTAGTCCTACAGTAAAGAAATTCACATATCCATTCAAACATCCAACTCAGAAAATACAGTAGTAATCAATGCTTTCAACAGATTTTATTGATGAGGCTGACAGAGACAGAAGACACAAGGATGTATCATTTTAATAACGGGAGTGTATTAAAATGATTTTCACATATATGCCTGTGAATGATTGTGCTGTCTTGTGCCGTCACTCTAAATAACTTTACATTTCACAATGATTACTGGATCTCTCTGGAGAGATTTAGGTCAGTGATTGTGTTGGTGAGATGCTCAAGATGTTTACTCCTCTTGCATTGTCTTCCTGGCCAGAGACTCCAAGGCGGTGAACACGGTATCTGGTGTCTCCGTCTCCTCCAGTTTTGACTTGGCACAGAGGAAAGGAGGCATGAAGTCCATGGGGTTTGTAATGCCCAATACCCAGTTATAGGTGCTGAAATATAAGGGGAAAATTTACATTTTGAGAATGATTAATGGCTGTTTACTGATAAGAATGGGACATGTGTTTTGATTATTTATTTGAACTGTGTGTAATATTATTGTGTTTGTATGTATGAGTATGTACAAAATTGTTGACTGTCACACTTTTAGCTGATTACGGTATGGCACTTTTGACATGTGACATTTAGATATTTGAAATGTGCTCTTTAAATAAATGGTCTCAACTTTATTTTTTTTTTAAATTATAAAATTATATTATTTTTTACTGTTATATTATATATTATATCCTCTGGTCTTGTCACCTGATAGTGGTCCATCCAGATGCTGGAGTGTAGCCCATGTAGGTCACAGGGATGCAGCCGATCTCGGTGAAGACACTCGTGTAGTAGCCTGAGGTACAAGTCACATGTGAGGGTCTCATAACAGCGTTTTAAAAACATTTTTAGTGTATCGGTAACTTGCAATACAGTTGGTTTTAGAAGTTCTTAGTTACACATCCCTTAGATTGCTGTCATTTACTTATTTAAGATAAAAGTCAATGAGAATGTACAAATTAACAATCAACGATAGAGGTATTTAAGCAATGGAGTTATTAGGGCAGTAGATAGCAATAGTAAAATAACTGAATTTTGAATTGTTACATCTTACACAACTCTGAAAAATACAAAATCTCTGCATTGTGAGATACCACAAAAGATAAGTGGAAAAGAAAATTGTACAGTGGCCTTGGGAGCTCAGAGCACTGCAACTTCAGAAAGTTCATGAAAATCGACAAAGAGCTCAATGAGAAAACATATTTGCAAATGAAGCATTAAAAAAAGACAAAACACTGCAAATGTCACAAGTTGTTGGTGACAGTAAGCCTTTCACTCACAGCACCAGAATCGGGCTAATCACTGATGTTGTACACTGTATCAAGATCCATCACCCCTTCAGGTCTCCAGGTGAAAATTAAACCAGATTTCTTGGCTTGTTTCCTCTTACCGTTCTGTGGCAGGTCTCCATACCAGGTGTTGGTCAGCACACCCATTCCCCAGGAGGAAGAGGAGCCCATGACTACCTGACCCATCAGTTTAGCATCAGAGGGAACATGCATGGGAATGAAGCTGGTATCCAGTGCTTTCTTCTTGCAAGTAAAATTCTTCCAGTTTACCTCATAGTAGACTTTCTGAAACAACAAAGAAAGACAACAAATGCTGTCCTGTCACCTCAGCCTGCACGAAGGGTACCGTAATTATCTTTATACTAAACAAAGATATCTGAAAGTATCTGTTAGTGGTTGATGAATTTTCATTGCGTTCCTTATTTTCAATCAAAGCAGTGCCCTTTCTTTTTTTCATGAATAGCAGGTAAGACCCCAGCAAGTGTTAGTATCACTGCATGGATGCATAAGAAGTATAGAAATGATTAAGCAGTGCAAAAGTGTGTTATTTCAAAGCTTCGGGAGTGGATATATTTGGAATATACATAAGACGAAATTGATAAATTCACACTGACTGAAAGAGTAACTGATTTAAAAAAAAAAAGGAGATTTACTCATAGTAAAATTGATTGTCAGTACCAGCACTATCCCTGTGTTGTTTTATTTTGATTAAATCAAATTAAAGAATCGCTGTATTAGAAGTGTGAGTATTCATCTTCCACTCTCATTTCCCTAGTTTGCACAAAAAATGTCGTACCAGGTTGATATCGACTTGTAAAGAGATAAATGCTGCTAACTGTTTTTATCTGTGTAAACCTGTATTTGTATTGGTTGTAAAGGTTGTTGCATGAGGCGACTGCATCTACCACTCTTCATGGTTAGGAGTACATTTTGAATGTACAGTGTCATGCCTAGTCTCGGGACACTGGCTGTTTTGCAAAAGGAGAGATTAGATATGCTGACGTTGGAGCAAATGGGAATGGAAAGACATGTAGAGAAATTCCCACTTTGCCAGTTCACAGTCATGTCAAGGTGATTTACATGAAGGTTTCTCAGAGCTGAGGTGGAAAAATGTCTCAGTGACAAAGCAATTGGTAGATTAAAACAAACTGTGAGAACTATTTGCAGAAACTATTATAAACCACTATACCTTACTGAAAAGCATCAGCTGATCCACAGCGAAGGTCCCATTGCCAACAGCCCCGCGGTTTCTAACCAGCATCTTCTGACCATAAGCATCATACTTTATTTCTCCTACAGACATTAAGAGTCCGTTGGCTGCCATCTGGAAAAGAAATAGAGCAGAATTTTATTAGAATAGAAAGGGATCACACACAATTAAGGTGATAATTTTATGTGTGAGGCTTGTGAGCAGACTCACCAAAGTGAAGCCTCCGCTCATCAGTGGTGGAGAAACTTTGGAAGAGGAAAGAAATAATGTAAATAAAGACATCAGGTCTCTGATGTTAAATAAGAAATATATCTATAACATACTGTGTAAATGAACTCTGCACTGACAGGCTGCTGTCTACGATTAGAGATTTGTGTTTTTGTGTTATTTTTTACAAGTACATTTGCCCAAAACAAACAAACAAAAAACATTTCAGTAAAAAAAAAACATTAGGATTAGCAATGTCTGGCTGCTTATTGCTTCATCATGTACAAATTGCCTCATTCCTTATGGCTGCTGCAAGAGTCAAAACTTCACCTCAAACTTCAAACCTCAAGTTTAGCTTTACGCAATGCACCAGCATATAAAACAAAGAAATTTTTGGGTGGTCACCGGGTGTCACCACTCACCACATGGTTTGGGGTCCTGGGCTACAGCAGCAGCCAGCAGCAGGCTGAGGCAGGACAGCACAGCGAGGGAGTTCATGTTGAGAAGTTTTAGGAGGAGAAGCCGTGAGCGCTCTGGTCTCTGGGAACGACACACACTTCTATATATACCTGCTCAGAGCTGCTCAAAGAGGTTCAACCCACTCTGTATTTTTTTCTGACCACCCCCGTGAAGGAAAATGTCATCAAACAAGACGTCCTTTGTAAATGGAATATTACACATACATACATTTTGCTCAAATATCATAAGATTTGCATGTTGTTTGATGTTTTGGTGTGTGCAGGCCACTGCTGAGGACTTTATAAAAAACTGATTTGGCATGTGTGGTCTCCTCCTTCATCTAAGGTGCAGGAAGAAGCGCTTCCACATCCCAAACACAGATAGTTATACGCTGCACTATGAATCTTTGTCATTGCGACAAATACTTGCACAATGCACTGATGTTTACTGAAGTCCTAGCTATGCATTTTATGTTTTTTTTCTCATTCCACTTATTACATATACTGTCAAATCATATGCAGTAACAGCATAAACATCTGTGCAGCAATACCTTGATCCATATTCACCACTGCACATCACTGGGTGAGGGTGTGTATGTAAATACTGTCTCTTCTTATTATTATTACAACTGTTTACTATTTATTCAACATATTGTTTTTTGTGTTTGTATTGTCTCTATTAATATAATCTCTTCATTGTTTTTGATTGTTACAGATTGATTGTTACAGTAACAGTGTTTCCCTACTCAATAATAATCAATAAAAGATGATCTTATCTTATCTTGTTATATATTGTTGATATGCAGCGATATCCTACTCAAGAGCACATTTAGATACAGATAAAGAGTTAATAGATTGAAACCCTCCAGTCCACGAGTCTGTAGCTCCATTTTTTTTCACTGCAGGTGTGAAAATTCCCATGTTGTATGGAACAACAGCATC
Source organism: Amniataba percoides (assembly GCA_037176925.1). Lineage (NCBI taxonomy): Eukaryota > Metazoa > Chordata > Actinopteri > Centrarchiformes > Terapontidae > Amniataba > Amniataba percoides. The sequence continues at coordinate 8,790,158 of JBAJHX010000051.1, forward strand.
TCCTAATTTTCTCAGCCTTATCTGAGGTACCTGGGAAAGTTAGAACATGTGTTTGTTTAATTTTGTGTTACTTTATCTGTATTTTTTATTTATTTATAAAGCTAATAAAGTCTTTAGTCTGCAAAAGGTGTATTCTAATTAAAACAGAATTCATATAGAGATAGACCTAAAGTATATGTTACAAGAATATGTTTTATTTCTTCTACGGTCTAAAATTCCTCTAATTCAGAGGCTATGCTGATTAGAATTTATTTTGATGTAACTGTACAATTATATGACAGAATAAAACAAACAATAATGTAACAGAGTTCTACAGATCTTGAGATTAAATGTGATTAATGTGGGAAGCGAATACATCTTTTCTCTCATTAATAATATTAAACCCATCATCACCCACTCCAAGTCTTTGCTTTTGAAGAAAATAATCTCATTTCCAAAGGTCTACACAGGTTGCTGATGACTGTAGTTTTTTATTTACTCAGTACTTATTCTCAGTACAGTGTTTAATGTATACTCAATAGTCAGAAATTGAAACTCACGTCCTTTAGCTTTGGACATGATTAAAATGTTCAAGTTACATGTTGGCTGATGTGAATACTAATTTATCTCGGTACAGTATAATAATGGAAATCTTTCCTGTCAGAGAGCAGTTACACTCCATATTATGTAAAAGGAAAAAAAAAATCATTGAATGACTGTTCATTGGTTAGGCGTAGCGATGATGATCATAAAGCTGAGTCACGTGCTTTGACGCCACCTCATGACAACACCAATTTCAACATTCAAGAATTTATTCGTCTCCACACAAGTTTACCTCATGCAGTCATTGTCAATGAAATTCTTAAATCTCTTGCTCTGCAACAACGTTCAATGATATTAACTAAAACAGATAGACTCAAACATGAAAAAAGATGAAAGAACATGAAAAACATGAAAAATGAATAAAAATATAAAATAAAATAACAGTAGAAGAGTATTAATAGAGTAATACATATAGACCTAAAATATAAATTAAAGAATTAAAACATGAATTTTACAACTAAGAAAATGTACAACTAGAAGAGATATACAATAAAACATACAATACAATAGAAAGTGATTGCCTGCTGAATGCTTCGGTAGTGTTGGCAGCAAACAGATAATCTTGGTGGCCTTCTTCCTACACCGCTGTGTGTAGAGGTCCTCCATGGATGGCAGCTCCGTCCTGGTGATGTGCTGAGCAGCTTTCACCACCTTCTGTAGAGCTTTGCAGTTGAGGGTGGTGCAGCTGCTGTACCAGGCAGTGATGCAGCCAGTCAGGATCCTCTCAATGGTTCATCTGTAGAAGCTGCAGAGGATCCTGGAGTCCATGTTGAGCCTCTGCAACCTGCTGAGGAAGAAGAGCTGCTATCTGGCGCAAAGTCATTGCGGTGTGTCCAGGTGAAGTCAATCGATGATGAGAAGGGTTGTGTTCCGCCTCCGAGCTGTGTCAGCTTTGTGTTGGAGCTGTGGGTGTCAACGCAGTCATGTGTGAACAGGGAATACAGCAGAGGGCTGAGCACACAGTCCTGGGAGGCGCTGGGGTTAAATAGTCAATAGTTGGTCTCAGCTGTACTATGTATTTAGTTCTGCTTAACAAATACTGTTGTGGCAAAGGAACAAAATAATTTCTTTTTTGGACTGGGAGATTAAAATAAGATGAATGTACAATGAAATGTGGAATAACATTGTGTATTCATGTTTATAGTACATTTATGTAATCTTATGTAATCTATTTTAATCCTCTATATTTTGGTGTCAAATTTTTTTGTTGTCAAATTTGTTCTCACATTTGTTTTACTATTAAGCTACTATAACAGTTGAGTTTCCATGATATGGGATTAATAAAGTTTATCGTATCTTTTCTTAAGATGACTAAAACCATTATAAGTTTTACAATGAAACAAGGCTTTGTACGGAACCTCTGTAGCATGAAAAACTTCAGACACTTTCATTTTTGTGCTTTGGTCCGGAGAACCAACCAGTAGCATGTCCAACAGCACGAGAGGCCTGTTTCAAATCAGTTCAGTGTTCAGCTGTGTCATTTTTGCGACATATGCAGATTTCGCGGCGTAGAAGAGGATTACAAGTTAAAGAAAAACAATGTCAAATGCTACATGATATGATGCATATTTTATTTATTCTCCAATATGCATATTAAATTATCATCTGTTTATTCTTTAGACTCCCTTGGCATCTCCAGGTGGATGGCAATTATTAAACCAAACTTCTTCCAAGCAAGGAATACTTCAAAATTTCAGTGCAAAACAGCTAAAGCCAAGTTAATTAAAATAAGACAACCCCCAACCCCAATTAAAAAAACAAAAAAACATTTTTAAAAAGCCAGTAGTTAACACATAAATAAAAGAGAATGGATTTTTACAGAAGACCCCCCCCCCCTTTTTTTTTGTTTAGTTGTAGGTTCCCTTGTTCTGCAGCAAAGCATCAACTTATAAATTTCCACCTCATATACATATATGAATATCAACATTGTGTATGTCATAATATAATCTTGTTACAATTTCTACAAGAGGTCCATGTTAATCAAGTGTTAATAGTTACACAAGGTGAATTTCTGTCCATCTGAAGGGTTTCTGCGTGTCATCCACGTCTAAAAGACAACAATTTGTTGGCTAGGTTTTAAGAGATTTTCATGACTTTTCAGTCTTACGCACATTATTGTCCCCCATACGCAGGAACCTTGAGCACTGTGGGTGACCTCGTGCAAGCAGAGGTGGGCTCACACTGGTGAGCCCTGGTGTGTAGTGTCAGTCCAATGGTCGCTCTCCTCTCGGCGGTCACCGTTCGCTTCAAGCAGATCGAAACACTGGTTGAAAAAGGCATCATCTTTATCTTAAACGAAACATCTGAAACAAACACACAGTTTCAAACACTCACACACAATGTCACCCAGAAATCACATCATTCATCCCCAATTTTCATTACACATTCTCTCCAACCTCCACTCAGGTGAGCTCACCTATCGAGATCTCTCGACTCTTAATGTGGTTGAATTTTAAATAAATTAAATTAAAATAAAATTGGTCCATCTCTTTTCTTGTCTGCAACATTTTCATCCCTTTTACTTTCTTAAACCCACATTTACCAAACTTTCTAAAGCATTCATTAACCATCTCTTTAAATATCTCCACTCATCATGCTTTCCAACACTGGTCCAGCTCTGTTCATCCAACGTGAAGTCTACTTTGGCATCTACATGAACATTCCTCCCGCAGCTTCCCCTATCTGACTCCCTACTTGACATCTATGCTAAACTTAAACAACTCTTAGTATCTACAGCTCTGTTGCTCGTATTTCTCATTTTTCTGCAATGTCAACAACCACAGCTTTCGCACATCTGCAGCAAACAGTCACTCTAAGTCACAGACAACATACACACACTCATTCAAGGAAGAGCACACAAGAAATGAACGGACCGTGTGATACATCAAATCATCAATGAAGGAGTGCAATGAGGAAGTAATGATGTTACAGACATAAAAAAAAAGATTCATAAACGCAGACGGGGTGGGGTCCTTCTGGCCGTTTGAATCTGCGACGCAGTAAAATTGGAAGAATTGGAAGTGTCCCTGTTTAGTTGTGTTGGTTACTGGGGGAGTCCCGCTTTTGGCAGGCAGGGATTCTCCAGGAAGCCACTTGATGCAAAGAAGGTTATAAACAATTTAGAGGATGAGAGCTGATTTTTGTCCAGAAAAACAAAAACAGCATTTGAGTGTTGCAGACAGTTGAAGGAGTCGAGTGTGGCGTCCGAGTCTCTGGTCTCGACAGTTTCTGGACCCGTAATTTGGCCCTTGTTTTTCCATTTTTACTCCGCCACGGCTCTTTGTCAGCAGTCAGAGACCTCAGAGGTGTTGGAGTCGCTGGCAAGTTTCCTGCGTTGTCTCACAGATTTCTCCTCGTCCTGCAGAGCAAACGAGAGTTTTCTCCTGGTCAGTACAGACATAATCTAAAGGTCGCTTAGAGGAACTACAAACAGATTTCATATTTACTTGGATGAGACCATTTGATTATCTTCGATCCTCAGTACCGCCATCAGCTCCAATTTTACATTTACAAAACTGCCCACACCTCTCAGAAAAGAGGAATTGAGAACAAGATACCTTGTCCTCAAATTTAAAATCTCTAAACTTCACTAGATGCAAGTAACTGGAAGAACATTATGTGTATCGCTGTGGCACTAAAACAAGTCTAAATAATTCTAAGCAATATGAAAAACGATGACACTGAAGAAGAAACTGGATCTGATGTGGATGGGACACATCGTGTTCTCTTATCTTTGTGTGTGCTTACAGTCTGAAAGACTCCGTTCTGGCCCCACTCTCCAGGAGAGTGATCCTCAGGGTCCTCTGCATCCTCCTCCTCCTCCTCCCCCTCTTCCTCTCTCACCGTGTCCATCCCGTCTTCCTCGTACTCTGTCAGACAGTCCGACTCCTCTGCTGAGCGGAAAGATTTACAGGAGATATTATACAGAGGATTTATCGTGTGACTCACCCCTGGGTTTCGATAGCGCCCATAAAACATCAGGGATGTCTCCCACTGTTCAGTAAAAGAGACCAGGTGAAAGCCACGACCCCTTATTTATTACACTGATTAAATCCGACACGATTTTGAAAAGGGGGGCTGTATATCTAGAGGAACAGACTGCAGCAACAAGGATTTTTAAGATGGTGTTATGAAAAAAATTTAACCATCATAAAAAAAAAAATTAATAATCAATATGCAAAGGATCCTTCACCTTCTGCAGCCACATAGCTTTGGACCGGATCTATCCTGGATACAATCTCTGCAAGGTCAGTGAAGTCGGCTCCTGGACACGTGCAGGACTATAAGACAAAAGGTTATTATTATTATATATTGATGTAATAACTTTGATGGTGACCACTATTCACCACCCACATTATGTGTCATTTATGGCGTGTGTGTGTGTGTGTGTGTCTGAGCGCTTTTCTCACGTCGGTCCTCTTGCTGTCGTTGTAGTCTGCTGAGCGGTGGTCCTTCAGCATGTTCTCTATAATGTCACCTCGGGCCCAGCCTGTAAACAGCAACTTGCCGTGCTGGTAGCCCACATCCTGAAGTAGATTAAACAGAGATGCAGGGTACTTTGAATAATAAAAGCTCATTATAATATTTAACTCTTTTAAACAGACGGGCGCGCCAGCGCTCCCAACTTCACTTAAACGCTTAAGTAAACGCCGGTAGAACGGCAACCAAATAAGATAGCACAATAATTCTTTTTGCATATAAAACCAGAGGAGTTGCTCTTTCATTTCATGTATGCAACATGTGCTGGAGCGCTTTTTCGGCCCACTAATGTGTTTGCATAAGTACTGTAAAAAGCGCTCATAACAAAACAATGTCATAACTCAGACGGCGGTGTTTTATACTGCTTCCTACGCCGGTAGACACGTGATGCCGTCACGTCGCCTTCTCGTTTGCCACTGAAGTTTCAATACAGTGATAAAGATTTTATTTTTTTGTCGTTTGTTAGACTTTTTTAGCGATTCTTTTTTTTAGTCTGGATATAAATCTATACATATTATTAAAATGTGAGATCTAAGGGTTGCATTGATGTATAGTAAATTAAAATGCTCCAAATGGCACTACAGCATGTAAATGTAAAAATATGCACTGTTCTGTGGTTCTATTTAGGTCATAAAGAGTTAATGTTTGCAAATGCTCAACAATTCAATCACCCCACAAAAAAAACACTAAGAAACAAAAAAAAAACAAAAACAAAAAAAAACCAGGAAAGTAACACAAAGTAACTCACATAAATCTCGTCAAACTTGCCGAAGTCCATGGTCTTGAAGCGGTCAATAGGTGGTCTGATGTATTCACAGTAGGCACTCTTCTTCACTACCTCTAACTGCCGCACACATGACACGTAGGCCAGCCGAGACTGGATCTCTGCCATGTCAGGCACCTATGGAAGAGGCAGGTGTGAGGACGCTACCAGTATTCAACAAAAAATATTTCTCTGAAGATCTGGCTGGAAAATTGCTTCTGAAGCATTTAAAATCTTTTTTAAGATGCCGAGTCACCGATAGTTACTGGTGCCTTGTGCTGCCAACCCATACTGTACCTTTACTTTCTCTGCCCAGGGATTGATCCGTTTCCACAGCAACCACCAGCCAGACAGGCAGTCGCCGTAGTTACAGAGGTCGGTCTCATCCTGGCTGCCCACGTCGATGGCGATGACTGTTCTGGCACCCATGTTCCTGGCGATGTCCGCTGTTGGGACGTGTAACGTGTACACCAGCATGCACACACACATACAAACACAGCACATCCAGCAGAAATCCAGCAGCAGGGACGGTAAGACAATAAATCCTGTGTTATTAAGCGTGTTTATAATATCAACCTTCATTTGAAGAGCCACAATGTTCAACAGGCGCACACCACAAAAACACCACTTATTTTAGGTTGTGGCCAATTAGTGACAGGAAACTTTTAATTTTTTCTTTTTTTTAAAAGAAAAATGTATACTTCACTGACCAATGAGCACGGGTGGGGGGTCAAGACCTTTCTCATTGACTTTTCAGTGTTAAAAAGAGTGTTGAGGATATGAGCATATTTGTGGTGTGAACCTATTCAAAGACAGAAACAGGACGACATCCCACAAGCCCAAAGCACTGATTCAGTGAGCCAAGAACAACTATAAATGCAGCCGAGGGAGCACAGGGAGAAGGCAGAGTAACAAAAGTCAGAAATAAAGAGTATGGACTTTACAAGGCTCCCTGTAGCTGGATCAGTCTTTGGGCCTGGAAAGCACCATAATTCACAAACCTCAAGAATGAGGTTTGGGAGATAATGGGACATGATTCTCATACCCAGCAAAGGGCTCCAATAGCTCAGTCCACAGCTTTGGGAAATATGGCTGCGTTTCATCAGCACAGGGTACATTCTTAATCATAACACAGAGACAAACTCAGGCGAGGTTTTCATTTGCGGACCACGACGAAAGCTGAAAACAGTTTATGTTTTATTTATGTTACAGAAATGTGTTCGGTCTGGTGCATTTTTAAAATCAAGATGAGGATGTATTTAACGGTCCGCAGACAAAAACAAAACAAAACAAAACAAAAAAAAAACAAAAAGAAAAAAGCTTCTCCCCACTGAACAGACTGCACTCATTTTTTCTCTAGCTGAAATGAACAAACACTGTCGAGCTGGGCGATACAGTGGAGAGGGTGAAATCATTATCACGATGTTAAGATGAAAGGTTTTAATCAGTTATGTGTTATGTGAGGATGGATTCCTCATAGGTACGAAACAAGTTACAAGTCATCAATTTGGACAACAGAATGATAAAATGACAAGATCATGTCACCACGATATGATTCTGCTGAATGTCGATAAACAATATTACCGATCTATCGCCCAGCCTCACAGAAAAGTGCTCACTTAGACATGAGGGGACCAGACTTTAATGGCAAAGCAGACCAGTGTCTTATGGCATAAAAAAACATAATGCTATAGTTTCAATGTCAAGATCTTGAACAATCATTTAGTTTTTCAAATGTGATCCTAGTGATTAAACATCCACCCTTTTTTTGGCTTCTTTTCTTCTTCTTTTTTTTAATCTTCCATCTTTCTGACACTGGGCTGTTTTGCATACAAATACCACATTTCCCCCATTTAATGTGATATTTCTTAGTTTAAGCAAAACCTCACCATTATATACACTCAAATCCACTCTAAAACAAAATCTCAATGCTGTGTCTTCTCCCCATCTAACAAATACTTAATATTTCAGAATCTAATAAAGATTGTTTCTTCACTTCGCTGTTTTTAATGTGGTTGATTTAAACACATTTTGCTCTGATTGGTGATTGGTCTAAACTGACTGTATTTTCAGATGGGGGGAAAACTCAGCACTCTTCCATCACCACCTGACTTCCCTCCATCAGCGTTAAGACAAGTCCATGTCATATACTCACCTGACCTATAAAAACTAGATTAAAACCCCTCAGAATAATCATCTCTGTCCCTCACTCCACCTCCCCTCTCGGAGGAGTTCGGAGGACATTGAGGATTATGAGTTGGCTGGGGGTGTGTAGGAGGGGTGGAGGAGTACCACCTCTACTTGCCTGGAAGGTTGTTGATGTAGCCACCGTCCATTAGCAAGTTGCCATCTTTGGGGTCGCAGAGAGGCGGCAGATACCCAGAGAGGGTCATGCTCGCTCGCACATAGCGCCACAGAGAGCCTGACACACCAGGGAGGGAAGGAGGGAGGAGGGAGGAGGAAGGAGGGGGGGGATAACATCTCAATAATGTTTGCTATACGTTTCAGGTTAGTGTCGACACAGACCGCAGTCCAAACACCGGAGGGAGGTCGCCACGAAGGGCAGTAGCTGATCCCTGCAAAGGCTAGGACTGTGGTTCTGCCCACCTTTAGACTCTGCTGTACACCACTGCAAACCTCATTACCTTGCACAGAGACCCTGTGTGACTTGTGCGGAAGGTAAAAAAGTAAATGGCAACCATCACAGAGCGCCAAGGCTGTTTGGATCTCCAAACTGTGTCCCAACAAGAGCATTTTACAGCATGTGATAGTCTGAATTAGCTCCTTTCCTCCACAAATTCCACAGACGTTATAAATGAAAACCAATTGTGACTATCTGAGGAAGTATAAAACATTGCAATGTCCCTACTTTAACTGTCTGCACATCAGGGAAGGAGCTTCGGCAGATGCTGGGACAACGTTTGGAGATCCTTCACCGTGAACATGGTAGGGGAGCACCCGGCCTGCCCAGTCTTGCAGTCCAGCTCAGTGCCAGCAGGGGGCAGGAGCAGGCCAGGTGCTGCATGGGTTGGAAGGATAAGGAGCACCGCAGAGAAAAGCGAGGGGTGCAACTGTGCGTGGAGTGTGAATGCTGAGGTAGAATCACCTTACATGACATGTGACTTAAAGGGAATCACTACCACCTACAGCTGTCCATTTGTTCGCATTTAATACAACTTAAGGGCTTCATTCAGTTTGTATAGGTGCCACAGTGGAGGGTGGGGCAGCAGGATCCAGAACACATTCTCCCAGAATAATAAATAAAAATATACAAAAAATGAAAAAAAAGGTAACACATGCCATCAATATATATTCGTGAGAAATATATAGATTGGCTCATGGTGTCTAACACTTGCATGCACATAGAAGCAAGCAAAGCCAGGGGGAGAGGACAGGTGCTGTGTGGGAGAGACTGAGCATGTTCCTGTAGACATGATTGAAATGAAACAGAAGCAATTTTCACATAGACCTCCTCATGAGAAACAAGGAGAACAAGCTGCGGTTCAGTCCAAAGGACAGACACGTAAAGGCTCACTGAAAATGCACAGCGATCCACAACGACAACGACAACAGACAGATGCGATGTTGACATGGTGCAGCCCTTCACTATCGTCATCAAGGCACCTTAAACGCTACCAGCTTTCCTTTGATCATAACGCACCGCACTGTCTGGCCTCTGTGACCGGATCTCACACTGGAAATCCAGCTAAATCCAAACCAGTCAAGTTTGGTTTACATCGGCCAAAACAGGAAACTGCTTCTTTTTTTTTTTTTTTTTGCAAGAAATGGAGAAAAAATAAGCAAGCACAGTGGTGCGTGAAGACATCAGTGTTTACAAGCCACATCCAGAACGTTATCGTTGTTAAAGGAGTGGGGAAAACTTTTAGCAAATACAAGGGGCCAGAAGAAGCAAGACCATCATGCATCTCTTTATGACCCACAGATCTCCAGACATGCTTGGCCAAACCTTACATCTAGTAAGAAAGTGAAGATCATATTCAAAGGTGGTGCCAAGCCAACCCCAGAAAATGTGATGTGTGTGGGACACAAAAAGCCAATTGGCTGATATGTACTGTTGGCCGGTATTTAGTGAAAGATGAGGCGCTGATCGGATGAATCCTAAGACATATGGTGGACTGAGTCTTTCCTTCCAAACCATGGGCTCCCAATGTCCACCTGGTCGGTGTGGGGTTAGTTTACGAGTGGGAACTTGGGAGGGAGAGGACGAGAGAGAGAGAGAGAGAGGGGGAGGGTAGCCGAGTGGTTGTTCGTCGACTTGGGGATGGGGAGTGAGCAGGTGTTTAAAATCTGACCTGGGACATTGTTAACATAGCAACCATCCACAAGCAAGTGGCCATCCTTGGGGTCGCACAGGGGAGGTAAATAGGGGGTGTAGGAGGCGCTGGCTCTAACATAGCGCCAGACGCAACCTGTCGGGAAATGGAGATGGAGAAGGAGGAACACATCAAATATGGGCCGGACTCCACGTCACAGATGGAAAAGGAGAGAGAGAGAGAGAGAGAGAGAGAGAGAGAGAGAGAGAGAGAGAGAGAGAAAGACGAAAGCTGACAAAAAGAGAGAAATAAAGATGGAAGAGACAGAGAGAGAAACGCCTGCAACATAGAGCAGAAGAGTGCAAGAGGCTGCCGGGAGAGGGGAATACAATATCAACAAAATTATTTCTTCATGCCTACGGTTTCTAACCAAATGCATTAAATTCTAACGTGAGGCCACTGTTTGGTGGCTAATTAAGGAGGCGCAATAGACTTTGTTTAGAATGACGAAAAAATACCAAATTATCAAAACCATTAAATTTTGTGACTGTGATCAGATCGTGTTAGAAACAAGTATCATTAAAACCAGTCTGTGGTGTATTTGACAACAAGGATATTTGATGAAAGACACCAGATGTGTGTAAATGAGCTAAAAACGGTGGTACAGGGTACGTTTGGTGTGTTCATTAAGCATATTAAGAAAATAGCATTAGCACTGTTAGATGTGTGGTCAGACAAGCAAAGGTGGGAGGAAGATGAGGGAGAGAGAGACTGAGAGAGAGAGAGAGAGAGAGACAGAGAAAGAGAGAGAGAGAGAAAGAGATTGCCCAGCATTGCAAAAAGTGCTGTTGGGCAACTAATTTCAGAGGAAATAACTGCAAGGGAAACTGGACAAAGTGATTTCTGTTTGCTTTCAGGCAAGTTTTCTGATCTCAGTCTTGGTAGATTTCCTCACTGGATAAACCTAAAGGCTGAAACGCAAACCTCTGACACTTGTGTGCCTTACGCCCACCAAAATGGCGTCCGATTACTCTTTTTGTTTCCAATGGCTGGAGCCAGAGTGACACACTCAGAAGAGCACCACCATAGCAATGTTTGACAAAAGCACACCAAAAAAAAAAAAAACTATAGAAAGCACAGAATGGGGGTAAAGGAGTGAGAGAAGCAACAATATGGGATGTCAATAAAGAGCGAGGAGGGAGAAGCATGGTGGAGTGTTCTGGATCCTACATGTTGACGTGGACATGGGAGGGGAAATCAGTATTTAGGGGTCAGCAACTACACAGGTTATTTTCTCTACGGCGTCACCTACAGATGGGCAGCTCTGAAATGTCTCTCTATGAGACCTGACGTAAGGGGTATTTCTAATGCGGGGCATAATCTTGGGGTTTTAGACACAAAGGTGATGGACACAAAAAAATGAAAAAGCTACAGCTTTATCAATTTAGCACATGAAAATGAAGAAGTTGAGAAGGAAGAAAGACAGAAAGAGTGTGAGAATCGGAGAGGTGAGAAGTGATTGTAAAAAGAAAGAGAAAGAAAGAAAAAAGAAAGAAAGAAAGAAAGAAAGAGAACTAGTGGCATAAAGAGATAGAGAAAAGAGATAAAGAGATGCAAATGATGGGAACAATGGGACAGAGAGAGGAAAAAGGCTTTGCTCCAGCAGTTAATTCATATACATGCCAAGATGCAAACATAAGCATTCAGTGTTTCCCTGCAGGACTCAAGCTTGCAAGCCCACAAACCCCTGAAATCCAGTAATCAGCCTGATTTATAATCATTCAAATACACATATAATAAAACAACATATTACTACAAAACTTTCCTTAAGTTGACATACAGCACTGTAAATTATATTGTAGCATTGCTGTGATTATGATTTTAAATGACATGGTAGAATAAAGTGGCACAGTGGATTGCAGGGTTGGTGGGAAGGTCCTTTTTCAGGCTAGATCTACTTTATCTAATGTTAGTGATGGTGCACTTGAAACTGAACATTTGCTCTTTCTCTACAGACAAGCACAGGAACGTCACTACAAGGTGTTTTCTTTTGTACACATTTAGTGCAATCTCCTTTTAAGCCCTTGGCTGTGGATTACTCCAAACCAGATTAAAACTGACGTGACTGTGGGGGAAAAGTATTGTGTTTGTGACTCGAATGATACAGTGATTGCCGCTCACTGACGCAACTCTCACACGCAGCTCATCCCTAATGTAATGCAAATGGAAGTTTTTACAAAATGTTCTCTGAGCCTCTAGCTTTAGGCTAACATCCATTAAATTTGACTGGTTTTAATACATTTACAGCTTCTTGTAAGGAACTTTTACTTGTCTGTTTCCAGGAAGAGCCATAAGGTCCTCTAGCAGGCGTGGACAATATTAAACAGACACCTAAAGTCAAGACAATGATACTGGCATCTTATTGCCACTGACATTGCCATGGTATTGCTATTATGAACAGCAGTTTGAGAACACATCACCTTTCATTTAGTTTGGAGTAGATCCACTTTAAACCATAAATCTGAGGGCATGCAGTCCAGTCACTCTACATGATGCACAAGCCACTTTGATTTTTTTTGCACATCGCCTTAAGTGGTTATCTACTGACAATATTTATAGACTTGTTGGATAAAGGATATATAAAGTGCCTAAAGTTGCTTCTGAAATCGAGTGGGTGCAACAACATGCCAATATAGTCACTTAGGTAACAGCTGAGCTATTTTACCCTTTGACTGACTGCTGCAAGCATTACTCATAGTTGACTTACTTCTGAATTGATGACAATGCCAATTTCACACATTAGTTCTCTGTCATTCAGAGCAGTGTTATTAATTGGGTTGTGTTAAATGTTGAGAAACACTTAAGCAATTACACATGCCCTTTCTGTGTATCGGTGTGTGTGCGTTTGTATTTATGTGGGCTCATCTGCGGCTACCAAATAGTGTGCTGTACTAAAAAGTACTGTCTTGATCTTTGATCTAAAGCTTTAAAGAGAATTTAGCCAATGACAGCGGTAATATGATAGAGAGGGGTGGCGGCCCCTGCAGTCGGCTCGGCTGTCACTCACCATCCTGGTGAACACGCATGGCTGAGGCGGTGATGTCCGTGGTTACGTTGAAGTACGGCAGCCACAGGTCCTGAGGACACAGAGTATTTAATTGTCATAAACTTTTCCCACAGACATGACTTTCTTGTGTTCTGGACAGACTTTACGGCAGTGATAAATAAGTCCCTCTGAACTTGAAAAAAAATTATCATAAACCATTATCCCTTACCTCAGCTTGTTTGTCCTGGAACACTTTATAGATGCTGGTGTTGAAGGCAGAACCGGAGAACATGGAGGTGATGGGATAGGTCAGGTCTAGGACCGTTTTGAAAACTGAGTTCATGGCCTGTTAAAATGTCAGATATAAGTCTATTGTTAATTACCTATTGTAACGCCATCATTTAGGAGACATTTCCATTTAATACCCTGAAAGAAGTGAAGGCTGCCATGTACATTAAACCTCTATCATTGTAAGTTAAAACAAGTTATCTTAGACATATGAGAAAGACAAAAGTGACAGATGTTTGCTGTACCTTGGACCACTCTCTGGCTCTCTGTTTGGTTCTCACAGCGCTCCTTTCCTCGGCGTACAGCGCACCAATGAACGAGCCAATTGAGGTCCCGCCCACTATGTCAATAGGAATCCCTGCTTCCTCCATAGCTTTGATCACACCCACATGAGAGCAGCCTCTGCATGAGGGAAAGCAAACAGTCAGGTAGGCTAAGCACAGAGTGGGGAAAATAATTTGTTTTCATCTGACTTGTCATGTTCAAGGTCAAAAAAAGATATATTCTCTGACACCATAAATGGAAGTACAGGTCACATTACATAATATTAATTCAAAGTGGATAGTGTTCTGTAATTATTAATAGTGTTTTCTAAGACTTGTAAGACGCAAACAGCTCTCTACATGCAAGTACTAATAATCGATGGAAAGGCCCGCTCACCTGGCTCCTCCTCCTCCCAGCACCAGGGCGATGCTGTTACCGGTCAGGACTCGGGCCAGCCGAGAGAAATCACTGTGTCTGTCTGCTGTTTTCTCAAACACCTTCTCATATACCTCCCTCTGCATGGACACAGAAAATGCACATGATCATTGATTTCACTGTCCACTCAGTCACCTGATTCTAACTGGTACAGCATACCACAACGCACGATATACTGTACATATACAGTATAGTATAGAATAACAATTTCATAAAAAACAGCTGCGCATGAGAGTAAAATTTGCTTCGCACTAGTTTGCTGGGGCTGCGTCTGGAGAAGACCCTGCGGGGACACTTGAGGTGCAGATGCCCGGAGCACCAGCTACGCATGTTGAGCCACTCGACAGTCCTGGAGGGGCCCGGCCCATCTTCTTTGTGTAGAAGGACCAGCTGCTTCAGAGCCCGGACTGCTGTGTTCTCCAGCATCTGCTCCAACTGGAGGGAAAAAGAAGAGGAAGAAATCAAGAGTTAGAAATGAGAGAGTAAATGTACTTGCTTTTATATAAGATTTGTTTTTTTTTTGCTGTTAGAATTTTCCCCAATTTCCACTCCTGGATATACACATACCTCTCCCAGGGCAGGTTCCTGGTCCCCCAGGCCAACGATGAGGATGCAGTCAGCCTGGCGGATGCAGCGCTGAGTCCACGGGGTCATGCTGTTGTCTGTCTGGTACAGGACAATCCGATTGATGTCCTCCTGCTGGGCCAGCCAGCCAGAGAGACGGTACTCGTGGATACTGATGGATACGAAAGAAAAGCAGGGATGAGGGTATGAAATTCCGTTTTAATACGTTAAAAGAGACGCGACATGGCTTTGATGTCAGTGAGAATGACTTGGATATCGAGTGGAAATGATAGTGATCAATGCGGGCAAACTAAAAAGGTTGTGGTTGGAAAGCTTTTGCGATGACACTTGATAGAATTAAGAACTGAGGTGTTCCTCTGATCGTCAGACTAACCTGTCCAAAGCAGAAGCTCCCAGGCGCTCTCTGATGATGTCACTGGTTAAAAGCAGGGTGGGCCCTGCAATTGTCCAACAGAGGCAGTAAAATGTTTGAATACAAAGTACGACAAAAAATGTAAAACCTCCACATCTGTATTTCAGTCTGACTTACTTTAATATGCTGCATCACATTACATGGTGCTAATCAACTTAATATTACCGTATTTTCGGCACTATAGAGCGCACTGGATTATAAGGCGCTCTGTCAATGAATGGTCTATTTTCAATCTTTTTTCATATATAAGGTCCATCGGACTATAAGGCGCATTAAACGCGAGGCTCCTGACTACGGTGGCCGTAATGCTCCAACAATCCATCAAGCAGTGCGGCTTCGTAGCTTACCAAAGTCATAGTAAAACATTCTGACCGATTTTGAGCGCCGTGTACCAAATAAAATCCATTTGAGGTGAGTAAGCACAACCAGATTATAAGGCCCACTGTCGATTTTTGAGAAAATTTAAGAATTTAAGTGCGCCTTATAGTCCGAAAAATACAGTATGTAATGCTTTTGGTATAAGCAGGAAGTAAATAACAATCCAGCAATACCTGGTAACAAAAGGCTGTCGTGAACAAATAAAAGATTTGTGGGCCTACCAATGGCACTGAGGGCGTGGCTGAGCTCCAGGTTGAACGCGTTGATTGGCACCTCATCACATACAGGCAGGACAGCCACAGTGGAGAGGTTGCTGGCGGGATTGGTGACATCAGCGCTGGTTGCCATGCTGGGCAGACTCAGGGGTGAACCTGGAAGGATTGCAGCATGTATACAGAGCATAACGAACGTGAAATGCGTCAGGCTGGACTATCAAAGATAACGGGGATGTAATGTGTAAATAAAGTGCTCCTTATCGTACCCGAGAAGGGCCCTCGACCCTGCTGCAGGTTTCCCAGGATCTTCTGACCTAACAGGTGGATCAATCTCGTCACCACCTGCACAGACATGAAGCATCAGAGCCGTTTCAGCTGCGTGCTCGAAAACAAATACCCGCAGTCAGATTGAGATTCAGTCACTGACCTGGGGATATCGTCTTTTGATGTTGTTGAGCGTTCCCTCAGGCAGTTTGACCAGCTCTGTGTCTCTCACGGCGTGGACAGTGGTGGCTCTTGGCTGTCTGGTCAAGGCCTCCACCTAAAATAAAAGATGAGACAAGACACTATTTCAGACCTTACAAACCTAATTATAGCAAGAAGGTTATAATAATGGTTAAATAATGATGATTGACATTTCAACAGTGATGATGGCGTTTGTCATTTAAAATTGCGCAAAAAATATTATGACTTAATTATTAGTATTCTGCGTACAATACATTGACTGTTTTAACTAGTAATCTAGTACTGACGATATCTTATCAAAGATGTCCTGATGTGGTGTGCATCAACAAAAACATTACACTTCTCACAATAGCACCTCACCAAACCTTGAACATAATATCCCTTTTGAACATAATCATTTTCAACGTGAATGCAGGCAAGAAAAGAGCCTTGTCCTCACCACACCGATGAGGTCTCCTCTACCGTACTCCCCAACTAGTTCTTTCTTGCCATTTGTCTTGCGGATAACTGAACGCAGACGTCCATTCAGAACGATGTATGTGCAGTCTGACTGGTCATCCTGTCTGCAGATGCGAAGAAAAGAAACAAAGTAAAGGATCAAGGAACATATAATTGAGCGATGGCAAAGTACAGTTTGGAGAAAGAAGCAAAATACTGGTCAGTGTGTTCATCTATAATACCTGTAGAGGGCTCTGCCTGCCTCCACAGCCATCCAGTCAATGGCAAAGTCCATCTGCCTGACAAAAGGTGACATGCGGATGGCCACTGTGTGAGCAGCACTCAGCACCACACTGGGCTGCTCCCTCATGATCCTGCAGGGGGCAGCATACAGCACAGACACATGTTTCAGGGATAGTGGTTATATATTATTAATATTGTTTGTAAGTGGATTCTTACTGAATGGTTGCAGCAATTATGGAAGATCAATATAGAAAGCTTCAATTTAAAATTCAAACCTAAAAGCTTTGGGTGAATGAATAACTGCAATGCAGGACATATAATGGAACATTGTTGCTTTACTTTTATGAGCACAGTAATAGTATTAGACTCAGTTGTACACCTACTAAAAGTGGACTGTGAAATTTACTTTAAGAAACCCTCGTCTGCTTGTTAGTCCACATTAAATGGCGACTGACTCACTCGTAGAAATCCGACTTTGAGATCTTGAGGTAAGTGCAGTCTCGGACAGCCTTGATTGTGAAGATGAGGGGCTCTCCAGTGAGCACAGCGAGCTGACCCACCATCTCCCCCGGGTGGGTCACAAACAAGCACACGGCCTCCTGCTTGTTAATCATCCGCTGGTAGACATGCAGGCAGCCAGATAGGACAAAGTGCAGACTCACATCCTAAAAGGGCAAAGATACAGGGAGAAGAGGGTGCAAATAACTTTGCTGTTTTTGCGGTGGTTCAGTTATGTTATCGACTATAAATTACTACTTCATTACTATATGTGCCTCTATTGCACTTGAAATATTTTAAACTAGTTAAAATAGACAGGAAAACTGAAAGGCACAGTTTTATATGTAGATGTCCATCTGTCTGTCTGTAGGAATTATTAAAATGCGGTATCTGTATTATTTTGGGGGATATATTAATGAACCTAAAAAGACCTAAAATGAATTACAACTTTTCTATTTGTTACGAAAACTCCCATCCTGAAAATATCAGTGCTTCTGTAGTTTCTGCACTCTGCCTTTGTAGAGCGGTACGCAGCAAAGGAAAACAGATCAGTCCATTATGAGTCCAGAATGTCGAGTACCTGGTCTCCCTGTCTGGCTAACACGGCTCCAGCCTTTGCATGGTGCAGAGTCACTCTTCCATTTAACAAGGACGGGTCCTGGATTAAAAAAAAGACAAAAACTGTGAGAAAAGAATGAGTGGAGGAACAAATGTGGACAAAATGTGTTTATTCTGCCTTGTTCCACTTTGGATGCACATCAAGCTGTGGGTTATTCTGCAACATACATTTAATCATATTTTATCTCGTTACACCATCATGTTTTGAAACATCAGGTTTAGCAATACATACTCAGAGCCACACAGATAGCATTTACCACAGATTGAATCATGTATGTAGCTTGCTACTAAATTTAGTTTTGTGCTGAAAGCTGTGTGAGAATTCAATCTGCTAAGATGTAGCACAGTAGGACTGAGTGTGTGATTCAGCTTGTTTTTCTAATTGATCAATGCAATGCTTTACAGTCACAAGTATACAGCCGAACTCTGGTTTGTCATCATGTTGTTTTCTGGATTTTTAGTGTAAACACATTTAGAGCGCATGACCACTTTTGTCTTACATAGTACAAAACACACAAAAACAAAAACTCTTGCCTCATTTTTAAGAAACTGAGGTTTAACACAGCAACCATCCCTCTGCCGATTGACCCCCTTTCTACATTATAATCTGTCAGCAGATGCTCCATGGTGATTTGCAACAAAGCGCTCACTCATGCAAAAAAAAGAAGACTGTAATGAGTTTATTATTATTTCTTAATTTGGTCCGACAGTACATACTGGGAGAACACTGCACTAACAGCACAATTAGATCCCACTTTAGATGCAGCAATTTGACTGATAGAAAACTAATGTGACAACACATCTGATAGCACCATTTGACATACTACACAAAACGTCTAGAGATATTAGTCATTTTAGGTGACATATTTGTTTATAAATCTGTGGGAATGTAAATAAATTGAAATTACTTTGCTGTCATTTGGTATTTCTATTCTGTATTCAGTGTGATGAATCAAACAGACCTCAATCCTCATGAGTTTGAGGACCTCTTTCTGAGCCTCCTCAAACAGAGCAGTGCTGGATCGACTGGTCACAGGAGTAAAAATATTGTCCACTCCCGACTCTTCCTCTGGATACAGATAGATCCCTGAGGGAACCTCATCTACTGTCACCCTCCGCTCCCGCTGGTCCTGGGAGACAGACTGTAATGATACACATACAAGAAAACGTTTGAGGAGTCCCAGGCTTTGTTAGACATTGAATGAATTCTCATGATGAGCCTATTAACTAAACTCGTATCTTGCAATCTGATAAATATCTCATCATATTCTCAACTCTGTTTTTGAGACAATAAACCATAAACATCACATTTACATGATAATATAGTGCTGATATAATATTCTAATATCACACATACACAACATATACAACATTTCTTGTAACAAATTATTGTTTGTTATCAAAAAACAAACATTATATCTATACATTAAAAAAAATTGTAGTGTCAGATACATGCTTATTGTGAAATATTTAAAGAACCTAATAAAGTAGATCACTTTGTTGCTACTCATGCCCTGTATTGAACTTTGTTCTTCAACTCCATAACTGTTGGTGCAATCACCCAATTTTATATCAGGAGATCAATTATCTCACTTATATCTCAAGAGCATGTAGTGTACTGACCCGAGTAAACGTAGGAGGAGTGTTGCCATCCTCTGCAGAGACAGAGATCCGCCCCCGCTCGTATGCCATGTCAAAGTCTGATCTCAGACTTTTCTGTATACCTGCACAGACAAAACATGGAGATTCTTCAGTCTTTCACCAACAGCCAGCTTTTATAGAGATGAGAGACACACACCTTTACTAGGGGTGATATTAAGTTTGAACAGTGCAAACTACATGTTGGTTTAAACAAGGGTAGGAAACAAACTTTTAAGATTTTTTAAAAAGATTTTTCATTTTTAATACTTTGTAGTATTAAAACTGTAGTAGTAAATGTAATTGCAATACTACTAATACAAAGTTTGTGCAAACATTATGCAACATGAGACATTTTGTAGGCAAATGGGGAAATAAAATCTACACCTCTGTAATTTCAGCCAAGTTAAATAAGATGGACCTGCGTCTTTGTGACCATAAATCTAGTTAACGTGTTGTTACCTGCAGATGGTTGAGATGATTTTGTTCACCTTTTTAACTGCGCTGCGCTTCATTTGAAAAAAAAAAGAGACTTGTCTCTTCATGCAGTTACAGTGAGGGTAATAACTTCACACATAAAAAAAAGAAACAAACTAAAGCGGCCTCTCACTTGGAATAAAATTATTTCACTATGACTGCTGAGAACATAAAAACCAGGTATGTGTTTTTGAGGCAGGTGTCACTTTAGAAGAGCTGGTTTTATGACACTAGACTAACCCTTTTCCTCAAGTGTCTCAACAATGTGTGTGTAAGTACAACAAATGCTTTCTCAGTAGAGCACAATGTACAGTGGAAGCACATCCTGTTTATTGCTAAAACTAAAGCACAATTCCCAGAACCAGACTGGTGCTCAGTTCCAACAGTGGCAGATCCAAAACACTGAAATAGCTTCCCCCTTCAGATCAGGTCAGCAACTTCGCTACCATCTTTCAGATCTGGTTTAAAAACACCCTCACTCACACTGGCGTTTCAAACTTGATACACAACTCAGTATTATTATTGTGCACAGTATTTATTACAATCCATTTAACCTATTATACAATGTTTTAATATAAATTTGTTTAATTTTGCCATATATTTCTCTGCCAAATATTTTAATTGCTCATACTCTAATTTAGTAGCTTAATCTGTTTGCAACTTGTCTTTTTCTTTTATTCTATTACTATCTGTTGTTGTGTAGCACTTTGGGCGATGTTTGTTTGTATTTAAATGTGCTATATAAATCACCTGGCTTGACTTGACATTAACATTATTTGTCCGAACAAAAGAAGAGAAGACCCTCACCAGCGATGTCCACAGGCATTGAAATGGTCCGGCTAAGAGTTGGCACTGTTGCTCCATCCTTTCCTTGCTCCCCTCCTTTGCATGCCGTGAACCACAGATACAGAATTAAAAAAAGAAACAAATACAAAATGAACACTTGAGGTAAATGATGAGTTGGGATATTTACATATTTAAGCTTTAACCAAACACAGGATGAATTTTGTCAACCACAGAGTGACTTAATAAAGACCATCTATTCACCCAATTACGGTCTCTCTGGTGTTTCCTTCCTACCTGTAGCTTCACCCTTAATTGCAGCTTCCCGATGTTCTTCAGGCACTGTCAGGCTGCCGAAGCGCTTGCCATGGCGGATGGGGCTGGTGCGAGTCGGGTGGGGAGATGGAGGCGGCAGACGCGAGGGCTGCATTTCCTGCAGGACAAGTACAGGTCGTACGTGGTACGATGTGTTTGTTGTGCGTGTGTGTGTGTGTATGTGAGATGGGGGGAATGGAAAGAGAGACAACATTCGCATTTGGTGACCGTAATCATAATAAAAGCAGTATGTGTGCTGCACTAATGATGCAGGATTCCTTCTAAATGCCAAACCACATCACCCACAGATGTTTGCGTGGGACTGTCTGGTGTATTGTGTGTGTGTGTGTGATAAACTCACATGGCTAAAGAGCTCATTGGTGAGCCCCAAATAGTTGTGCAGAGCCAGGACTGTTACTCTTTGGAGACGAACCATGATAATCTGCGCAGATACAACAGGAAGTGAGTCATTTGACTTATCACATGTAAACTGACAAATGACTTCATCAAAACCACTTCAAGTTTAACAGCTGCATACATTCATAAAATTATACAGCAGAGGACAAACTGTACGTACGCATTCATACACACGTACATACGCTCCGCAGACTTTTATTTACACACACACAGCTCACCTGTACTACCCGCACCAGGCTCTCAGGGTACTTCTCAAATATAGAGAGGAAGGCTTCTACAGGTAAACGGAGAACAGTGGAAACCTCTGCAGCCCGCGCCGACACCGTTCTGTAAGGCTTCTGGTGGCCCTGGACACAAAGATCCCACAGAATACTTTACACATTTCTCGTACTTTTGTAAGCTCTGATTAGGGATGAGGCACAATTCTTGTTTTAAATCTCTGTAAAAAAAATTATTGTTCTGTTTCTCTTAATTCAAATGGGCAGTCATACCAGTTTCATACACATAATGCTGGATTTTCACCCAATCATGGCTAAAAGATCAATTTATGAGTCACATGTCTGCTCAGAGGAGTTCAGTGAGTCACGATTGGAGGAGGGGGTGGGGTCTAACACACTCATACCTGGGACTGCTTTTCATTAAGTTGTCTGTCTGTACTGCGCTGTTCTGCGCTTTGTGTGCTTTAGGAATGGCAGCGTATACAGGCGTGACGCAGCACTCTTGTCTGCGCAGATTTGTGCATGTGTGTGTCAAGAAGTGGGCGTGACTTACTGTGATGACATCCAGGATGCTGAGCAGACTGTGGACACTGTCTCCTGGGTAAACCTCCTTCACCACACTTTCTTTGCCATCCTGAGGGCCAGGAAGAAGACAGAATGAGACACATTCATATCAAGCAACTTTTGTTTAAGAGGGTTTTTTTTTAACAGGGAATGAAAATTTGATCAGTTCTACTTTATGGATATAGATAACACACAATTACTTATATGCTATCAAGAGAGCAATCTTTAGAAACCATTTTCAAGTAATATTCCCTTCGTTCCTGAGATTATCCAAGTTAAGTATTAATAAATGCTAATTCAGTGTTGAAGTCATAAGTCCCATGGTTAAGCCCCTTAGCAGATTTTCTCCCATGTGCATGAAGATTTTACACCTCAGACTACATAATCTTCAAACGCAAAAACAACTGTTGCATACAGGATATTCACAAGTAATCTGGATACACAGACAAGAGTGCATACCGTTCCAGTAAGGCACAATTCTAGTTTTCCATCCTGAACAACGTAGATGCTGCTGTCAGGCTGGCCGGGCCTGAAGACGTACTCCCCTTGCTGGAACTGCACAAACACCATGTGTTTACACAGCTCCAGGAAGAGGGGCTTCTCGAAGTGACCCAGCACGCTGCAGTGAAAGACAACAGAGAGGTTTGGACACTCAGGTGAGTGCAGGTGTGAACATGAATCTGTGCGGGTTTATGTACAGATAAAAAATATAGTTTTTTGGAGGGAAAAAAACAAGGATAAATCATCAGGAATGCTATAAACTGAGCTTTATGAGCACAGTTTGCTAGGCAACCTCTTCACAACTGACACACACAACTCAAAAGACATGGCTTCACACAATGTGCTTATTAATCATTTAAATCAACTCTGTCATTTACAGACACGTCTGGGCCTTTTTGTCAACTATGTTTTGAAAAGTCACATAACACAATTACATAAACATGGAAGGATCAACCTACCGGACATTTTTGAGCATGTAGAGCACCTCAGAGGGGAGGTGGGAGTTGGCCACATCAAATTCAGTGAGGTCAGCCTCCAGCACTGAGGGAGGGGGCTCCTTGGCCTGAAGGGTGGGCACCTCCTTCTTAAAGCGCAGGATCCTGCACAAGAGAAAAACAGAGAGATGATGGGGTGAGAAAGAGTGTGAACCACTAACAATGAAGCGGTCATAATTTATGCTCAACATTTATTGTAGGCTAGAGGGAGCTTTTCTTGTGTACTTTTTGGCAATGTTGAGCATCTTCTGCTTCTTCTTTAGGCGTGGCCGCGAGGACGAGGACGTGCCCACCAGGGAAGAGGTAGACTGCGAGACCTGTCAAGAAACACACCGGTTTAAAACAGCCTTCCCATAATATTGCTTTTGAAGTTGAGCAATGACATCAGAGCCCGGCTATGATAACTACAACACTGAGCCACACACTCACTTTACGCATGATCTTTCGCCCATAGAACATGACTTTGTCCCTCTTGCGAAAGCGGTATTTGGGCGCCTCCTGAGCTTCTAGGTCTGTGAAATATAAGAAATGACAAATTATAATAGAGATAGATAGAAGTTGTTGTTTTTGTGCGTATCTTTACATGCTGTAAGTGGATTAGCAAGATCGGGATCTCAGGAAATACTGACTTCGAAGCTGGATCCTGCGCAAGATGAAGAAGATGAGAATGGCGATGAGGACTATGGCGATGCCGGCGCCAATCACCATCCCCACCATCTAGAGAGAAGAAAACAAGAAGAGGAGAGCTGATATGTGTACTGTTTACAACAAATGCATGTACCGCATTATTTCACGCGCACGCTTGTGTTTTCTAAGTATTATAGTAAATGTTACCATCTTATTTTCTGAGTTTCCCAATGCTGAAATGTGTGTGGCAATTGACACAGTTTCCTGCAGGGGTGACACAACAGCAACTGAATGAATGCGGTGCGAAAAAGGACAAAATACCTCAGTGAGACTCACCATGCTCGTCTGTAGTTCCTCCTCCACGAATGACTTGATGTTATTAAACCTGTCCTGATGTAGCAGAAAAAACAGAAAAATTATTCATCCAAACAAACAACCAAAATATGTACAGACAGCATGCTAGTTACTTATTAGTATACCCGGTGGCTCCTACAGTACACTGAGACTGAAACAGAGCGTGCGTCTGGGCCTGAAGGCCTCATTTTCAGTGAAGTGTACTGGAATGTGGGAATAAGGGATTTGCCCTGGAGGCAGGAATGCCTGACTATCAGTGCCAGAAACGAGACGAGATGAAAAAGATGTAATATCTGATGTGACCTTATCCACTTTTTACGCACTAACACTGCACCGCCTACAGTGACATTGTCTTTTTTTTTTGTTGTTGTCAGGCCTTTACTTTCACTTTTCACTAATATAAACAGAATCCAGATGTGAAACTGCTGGACTACAAGATGGCACGCTGCAAAGGACACACCAGAGCTGATTTTGGAGCCGAGATGAGTGCAATGTATCTATGTTATCTAATGTATCTGCAGGGAGTATGCAAATCCTGACACGATAGGTTTGTTTCTTTAGCCAAAGTAGATCAAATGGAGATAAAATGCTAAATTGAGTTCATTCTGAATGCTAGCAGGGGCCTACAGAGTCTGAAAATAGAGAGAGCATGCCTCCAAAAAAATGGTCTGCACGACGGAAAGGTTGCAGTCTGCGGGTCACTCGTCAAGATAACCTGCGCTGAAATTCAGGCACAGGTCTAATTCATAACTGATTCCAGTGGTTGGAGGAGTGCAGTCTAGCTTTGAAAAGCCATAAAAAAATAAGCAGTGTGACCTAGTCGTAGCTGAATTCCACCCCAGGGCTGCATTCATGTCAGTCACAGACAAAGCCCATAAGCTATAATGATATCATGAGGATATAATGAAAACTGATGGAGCTGGACTTTGGGTAAGGCAGCAGGGAAACAAAAGGCAAACAAGCATGAAAGACAACAAGGCAGAAAAGATAAGAGGAAGGCATGAGAACAAGAAGGAAATGGCTTACTTCTAATCACGTGCACAGTCTTTCAAAACAAGCAGATAAACAGAAGAAGAATACCAAGAGAGCGGAGCTATTTTTTTTTCTTTTTGGTTTGTTTAAGACGACTTTTATCATTTAACTTGAGTAACGTCAAACTAAGCTCTTATTTGCTCATCAAAACACGACTGTCAATGCAGGGAGTGGAGAGATTCTGTGGCCAAGATAAGCTTGTTCTCTTTAGTGTGTGTGTGTGTGTGTGTGTGTGTGTGTGTGTGTGTGTGTGTGTGTGTGTGCTTAGTTAGCTACCCATCAGTTAC
Source organism: Amniataba percoides (assembly GCA_037176925.1). Taxonomy (NCBI): domain Eukaryota; kingdom Metazoa; phylum Chordata; class Actinopteri; order Centrarchiformes; family Terapontidae; genus Amniataba; species Amniataba percoides. The sequence goes on from JBAJHX010000051.1 coordinate 8,815,848, forward strand.
AGTATTGTAGAGCAAGAGTGATATGTTTTTAGTGCTCTGGCTGACAGCCAATGAGACTGCATGTCTGTTATCAGCGGTTATTGATTAGTGTGTGAGGAGCGAAGGGTTATTTGGCAGTAAAAAGCCTAAGCTGGACACTGGGGATATTGACGGTTTGGCTGGCAGATGGGCGAGTGCACAGGCCACATGTGCACACAGAAATACATTTAACTGGAGGCTGAAAGTAGACGCGATGGGAGTGTGAAAATCAAAGTGTACGTGTGGCAAGCGGACACGTGTGTGCAATTTACAGCATGAAGGTGACGGCACCAATAAACTGACAAACTGAGACTCTGTAGCTACAAAACAATTTTATACAGTGATAGCAGAGTACATAAACAGTGTTTTTTAGATACTGCTTTGCATATGAGAACACAGTCATGTGTCCACACGTGACAGAAAAAAAAAGATGGATTAACAAAAACATTTAGTGTTGGGAATCTTTTCTTTAAGTCATCATATTATGTTCGAAATTTTATTTAGACAAACTAAGCATGATGGGTCTGGACTATGTATTGGGTTTGGGGTCGAATCCAAGACATGTTGTTGCGTGTTGTGCAGCTCTGGGCTATGGTCTGGGTCCGGTTTGTTTCAGAGTATGCGAAGCAAGACAGAAAGCAAAGCCTGTGCAACGCATTAAACTGGTGAGCTAGCAGTACATGTAATGTCAAAACTTTATTTCAAAGGGAAGTTCAAAATCCCCCAAGGCTGCTTCACTGCGGGAACACTCTGACCTGTGATTGTGGTCATTTGATCTGTCGTGTTCAGCAGGGACAGAAGTTTACCAGCCGCATTCATCTGACCAGCATTAGGCAAAAGGTCATGTTAAGTGTGATGAAAATGAGGCGGATGGTTTACAATCATGTGCTGCTAGTTGGCTAGAATTCATGCAGCGTAACTACTGCTAAATGTGTGACTTCAGATATTTTCTCATATCTCTCTTTTTTTTTCCTGGTATACCACATTTTGTGTAATATGTTCACGGATTACTTTTTAATTTGTGTTTCTCTGTATGACTAAAGCAAGTTTTTCTCTTTACTTTTAAAAATGCGGATGAAATTTAGCTGTACAATTTAGGCCTCACCATTCTGTGACATCCATTTCTCTTAGCTCCATTATCAACATCTGATATCACAATCCTTTTCCAGGGCTGTTTTTAATAAAGCAACTTTAAAAGCAATAATAATATAATAAAGAGATCTAATCTCGTCTATTTACTGTGCATGGATGAACAGGTTTTATTGCTTAACTCTATGTATTTTTATCAAAAGGCAAATAAGTACAGTGAACAAACCAACCTCGGAGGTGTCTCCTTGGACCTCTTGTTCGGAGGTACTCTGTCCCATTGTAACCCTGTGTCTTCATAGGGATGGTCCATCAACGGCCACTGGAGACAAAGACAGACACACATGCTAAACAGGTCTAATTCATTGAAGATGTTTTGACAGGTCACAGCAGGAAAAGCACAGGTGGGGACACTAAAATAACTAATGGCTGAGGTCCAGTTAGCTGGTATAGTGGGTGCTGCCTCGCCATCACACTGCCGCAGCTCACTGGGTCACTTGAATAAAAAAAGAGCTACTGTGAGTGTTATTAGTAACACTTTTGTTTTTGTGCATTTTTAAATGTCTGTGGCAAGAATGGTTTATCAGACGGAGTTAAACGTGCCTGCATTCACTTGTGCACAAACACGTCCAGAAATTAAAATATTTTCTGACTTTTCAGCCACATCCTTGGAAAAACGCCACCTCACTTGCAGGAACATCATCAAACATCCACTGAACACACACCTGAAGATTCAGAGAGGCAGAGTTTCTCTGTGGTGCCCGGTACTTGGCTCTCAAAGCCTTTTATCATTTCCCGTGTGCTACAAAATTACCTCAGAGCAGCGTTTACACCTATCAAGAAAATGTCTTATTGTTACTATGGACATCCCTGCAAACAAACAAACACTTAACTCCTCCAAGCTACCGCAAAAACCAGCGAAGAGAAACCAGCCAACGTGGTCCAACAAGAGAGAAAATTACAGTGTTCGCATGCGGCCTTACCTCGAGGCAGAGAATTGAAAGTCCCACTTTGTATCCTTAATGGTCTGGATGTAACAACCGCTCTTAATCTCCCCTTAAAATTGCTTTAACCCAGCACTAGAACCAGACAGGGATCAAATTATTGCATCCCACAGCAGCTCAGTGCCACTGGGCCAGGCTTTGGCTCTCTCTCACACACACAGCGGGCTGTGTATATTACAGATAAAAAGCTATCCAGATGGTAACCCCTTCCCCTCTTTTTATCCTTCCATCCCTCTCCATTCACCTCCCTATGAGATGATCTTCTTACTGCCCCAATTAATTGATACCTCTATTAGGGATTTAGAGATGACACTTAAGGCAGAATAATGAAATGTGTCGTTTTGTGGGCATAGATTTTCATTTATTTTACTTTGTGAGCACGTCAGTTTGACCGTGTTTGTGTTATTATGAGGCATTAATTACTGCTGCATTAATATAATATATGTTTGCTTTTGTTTAATTCACTATACAATCAATTTTCACTCTGGTTTTTATAACTGCTTTTGAAAAGAAACACTTTCCTTTAAATACCATTACATTTTGCCTACCCAGGTTGCCCCTTTTTACAACCGTACAGCCCTGCACATCTACTGGGAATGTCCCAGTATAACCAGAATTCTCCGATGCTCCACGGCACTGAAGTAATAAGTTCATCCAGGCTGGCCACATGCACCCCCCCTGCCCACATCTGCTGGTACAGACGGATTCAGCTGACACAGGCGAACGTGCTGTAGGACAACAACTGCCTTCATTCACCGCCTATGGACTAATAAACAGCAATGCTAGCTTAGCTCGCCAAGGTCCACCGATTTCCCACTCCTCCTCTTGACGACTCCAGCAGAAAGTGAGGCTGGAGAGAAAGCAAGCTAACAACACACACCCTCTGTTTGCTGAGGGCATACCAAGTAGGCTCCAGCACTTACACGAAGAAGCCTTTAAACAAGCAAGAGTCTCGGGGGCTAATAGCCAGAACTCCAACACATTACCAGGGGCATAGAAGAGACTACAAACAGGCCCCTTGCCCTGCGCCCTTAGTATCTATCTTAAGGATGCCTGAACGTGTCCATATTTACGAATGAATATGATTGCCGTTCAGTATGATAATGTGTTGTGATGCCGTTGATTCAGAATTAATCTGAATTTGAACTATTTTGATCATTCATAAATCTTCAAAACTTTTTTTCAAAATATGTTTCCAGATAAATTAATAAATAATTAATTAACTGATAATGAAAAAGGTCAAAAAGCCAAAAATATTGACTTTATAATGATATTAATAGAGAAAATGGCCAAATTATCTAATGAGAGAGGATGTCATTCTTTACTATTTTAACTTAAATCCGTCAATCTACTAATTGTTTCAGCTCTAACGTGAAGTTTGGTTAGTAACAATGACGACTATGATTTGTGCTGAAATTGACTGCTCGCATGTGCAGATCATATTTGCCAGTGAGACGACAAGATCCCCATCTTGTCCAGCCCCTGCATACGAAGAAATAACAAAGGCTGGCATCAGCTGACTCTCTCGTCTGGTGTATTTCCGGCTTAATCTATAACATCAATCGTCGGGAGGGGGTGGCTGAAGTTCTGTATAGAGGAAATTCAATCAGTGAAAGGTTGAGGATGCGGTGTCACGTTACATGAAGCAACCCTGTGAGTCACAAACAAACCCCAGGGCAGGATGCTGCTGCGAGGCACACGTTGATTCAAGGCCGTAATGTCTCACATGAGACTCTTCAGCATTAATGACTCTTCTTTGCTCTTTTAAGATATTAAGAAGAGTTTGTGTGTTTATTAAAGCTACATCTAGATTAGATTCAACTTTATTGTAATTACACATGTACAATACAAGGTAACGAAATGCAGTTTAGCATCTAATCAGAAGTGTAAGAAGCAGCAAGCGCAGAATATATGTATTATAAAGGTTAGTGTAGTTATGTACATCTAATCCTTTGATGTTCATTTTTATCCATATGTTAAAACAGGGACTTCATTTTTCACTAAAATCATGAATGAACATTTAAATATTATTGATCTCATAATAGTAAAGGCAAATGACAAAATCAATTAATGGAAATTTGTGTCTGACACCTTCTGCTAACCCTATAGATGTTGGCAAATTTACTCTGCCGTTACAGTTTCTAGTATTTGGCAGGTAGCCAGCCATAATTTGCCTTTTTTTTTTTTCTTCAGAAATGACCTATTCATTGGCAGTTTCTTTTGTCTCCGGTGCTCCAAAACATTTCTTACTCTGTCTTTTATGCAGCTGTTACTATAACCAAACTTTAGCCATTCTGGACAAGACATTTGACTCAAACTGGTTGCTACACAGGACACTTTGCTTCAGACTGCCTCTCTGTGTCACTCTAAGGCATCCGGTGTGGTAATAGTGATGTAAGAAAAACAGTGCTAACCCCTGGGGATGAGACAGTAGCCAACCTCTTGCCTCTTAGCAATGCCTCCCTCCCATGCAGATCTACTCCCATTGTTCCACATGAACAATGAGGCCAGTGTCGACTCCGCTGTGGAGGGGCAGACCTGGGGCCGGCCGCTAACACAGACCACGTCTGTTTTCACCTAACACAATACACGCTCTGGGCCATGAGGCTCTCGATAACAGAAACAAGCCTGCAGTGTAACAAGGCCTGAAGATGTGTCTGAACCTGTCATTTAGATGATGATGATGATGATGATGATGATGCAGGGTTGAGGGAAGAAAAAGAAAAAAATATATACTATAACTCCTGTAACCTGCAGCAATTCTGCGCTCCATCCATGTTTCCATGACTCAACAGTGGACTGGTCTGTCACCTTTGACCCTTTGCAGGTCAAGCCAAACTCCACACTGCATCTTTGTATGAAGCATGTCCTTAATCACATGGGAGAAACCTAACACAGGGCCCGATACAGAAAGGGCAGCAGGGCACTGACCAAGGTGAAGTCAAGAGGACGACATCAGCTCAGATTTCCCTACAGCCAAAATAGTTTTGCATAATTTGCACCCACAGAGGTGTTGCTTTACTGACCTCCCGTAAATCCCTTGGCAGGGTTGTGTTGTAAACACACCAGGCCGGGCTCAACGGAGCATACTAGGAAAAACAACAGTGGAGTTTTCTTTCAAACAAAGCAAATGTGCGAGCTTCGGGCCGGCAGAGGGTGTTTTTGACGCAGTGGTGTCCCGTTAGCTCCCTCGCAGACACACGGTGGGCGACTGGGGCTAAACACACAAGCCGAGGGAGGCCTCATTGTTTACGTCCGGACGACGGGAAAATGCGGGGTTTCCACTCCACGGTCAGGGTGACGTTACCGGCAGTCCGTGGCTGGATTTGTTTGGTTAAAGCTGTGTCAAACATCTCTGCAGGACGGAGGACACATGGCTGCTGTCACATCTACACCATAATCTGCTCAGGCCGGCGCCTGATAGGAGGTCTGCTGTGGGCTCACCGAGGCGGCTGTCCGCGGTAAAACGACTGCCAGAAATGTTGAAACGAGAGCGCTTTGTGCTGCTGTCATGTTTTTTTTCCCTGTTTGACCTCCGCAGCGGCGATATGAATGAGCTCCGCCGTGATTGACACACTCTGAGCGGGCAGCTACGGCTCTCAACGCCGCTGGAGGAAAAGGCTTTGTGAATATTTATGTCGTTAAACACATCATACTGACTGCGTGTCGTTAGATGTGGAGATATTATGTTAGAGGAGGGTTTTACCTGAGCTGATGGACTCCCGTCAATCGTCACCGACTGTCAAATAACATACAACGGAAATCAGCCTCAGCAAGTTCCTCCCTACAGAGCTACGACCAATCAACAACCAACGGGGTGTAGAGAGACCAATCAAAAGGCGAGCTGCCTCACAGCCCACCCACTTCTATGTAAATAAAGAGGCGGTGTCCAATGATTCTTGAGGCATACAAACAGTCGAGCTCTGATTGGATGAAATCACGAATGATTGACACATTACGTTGGCCTTTCAGCGCAGATGAGCACTTGGGTCTTTTCAATCAGACTTAAACCTGTTGAGGTGATTAGATGATATACTTTATGTTAACACGTCGTCTATCATTAATAACAGTGATTACATCTTTCTATTAACTACCAAAAATAGCCGTTAATTTAATCAAGGCGAACTATAATTGATTTAATGTCCACAAAAGCACAGATCCGAAGGAGTATTCTTTATTTTATTTATAACATCATACTTTCTGTCAAAGTAAATGGTTATCTTAACAGCCAAGCTTTCCTTTCAAAGCAAAACTAAAAGCAGCATCGCCCTCTTGTGGCCATTACCTACAATATGACAGCTGTCTTTATTTCAAAACAACTTACATTTCTTTTCAGATGTTTATCAGACAATGAAACAGTCAAACAGTTCTCTTTAAAATACATAATTTTTATTGTGAGGTCAGAGTCAAATGATAGGATTACAGCTCCGCAATGGGCTTGTGGGGCCAGTAGGGGTACTTGACCTTGTCCAACTTGGTCTCAGGGAAGGCCTCGTTGAGGTCGTCGATGGTCATCTGATCGAAGGGGATCATGTTCCTGAACTTATCCAACTGAGACCAAACAGGACAGAACAGGGAGAAAAAACAGTAACGTTATAGATTCAGATTTCCTGAAGGAGTATGAGGCATTTTAACGAACAATGCAACTACTGTCTCACCTCGCTCTCATACTGAGCAATGCGGGCCTTTGATGCTTCAACGTAGGCCACTGCGCTTTTGTTCTGTTAGAGAAAAGCGAAGGGATTAAATCTGACAGTGCAAATATGACAACAGCAAATCATATGAGTACTGCTGCATGAATCTCTTGATTTATGATGACTGCTTTAGAGTCAGGTGAATTTCATGACTGCTGAACTATTTGTGCACAAAAAAATCGACTGCAACAGTTCTCAAATGAAAAGTTATCCAAATATATGACAGTACAGTAAAGCTCAAATTCAGGAGATATAAGGCATAATCACTTACAGATTCAGCTTCCTGTGTATTGATGGCTTCTGTCTGTGTGTCAACAGGCTCAGGGATCTGCAGGGCCTTGAACTGTGTGCAGGAGGAAGATTCATGATTTATTACTGGAACACAAAACCAGCAACTCTAAAACAAACCAATAGAACCACTAACTAAACTGATCATTTTTAAAGAGGGGGCAAAATGGAATTTATGCTGTAGTTTGCCTGCCACAATTATTCACTCCCCCACAAAGCTGCTCAGGCCAAACATAATTCTCTCACAGCTAGATAGACTGTATTGATCCCATCCCACCTACAATCAAAATGAAAGTAAATATCTAGTGTCAGTAGTGAAAGACTAACCCACATTTAATGGAGACTGCATATTGCTCCCGACCCATTGAATTAGCCAGCCAAGTAAAGCTCACCTTCTTCTCAAACTCATCAACCATCCCGGCTTTGGCCACTACTTTCCTGTAATGACTCCAGTCAATGACTGCAGGAGTCTCTGGCAGGGAGGACAGTCTGGTAAAAAGAGAAAAAAATAGAGCTTAACAGATGACAATGAAGACACCGTGAACAAAGAATCCAATTAGTACAAAAGTCTGATAACAATGAATGGAAATATGTTCATGAATTGATAAAAATGAAAAAAAGATGGAATAAAAGCAGCAACTTTATAACTACAGTTTATACAAGACAAATACTGGAGAAAGAAAACAGTTCTTCAAGGAGTCCAATTAATATCCCAGTGCAATTTCCAAAAGAGGACCTGATGCGATGCATGAACCAAACACAGCAAAAATTACATGTGCACCAATTTACCAGTTATTGTCTGAAGCTATATTATTTTTTTCTAAAACATCTCATACTGGGTAGAAATACTTTAAAGTTGTGTGCTTGACTATCAAACCAAACTGTTTTCTTAAGATTTTCTAAAGAATAAATTATTGACTTTAGGCCTGGTGTAAATTACAAAAAAAAAAAAATCCATACACAAAGAATCACACAATGTAATTAAAAAGATTTCACTTTACCCAGGGTCTTCTATCTATCTAAAGGTGATTTTCCTTAAAGCACCTTACAAAGGTGAGATATGTGGCACTCTGTTGCTGCATGGAAGATAAATTTACAGCAGACTTATTTGAAACTTCCCCCGCATTGATGGTTCAGTTATCAAAAAGAAAAACACATCCACCACAGAGTGGCAGTGATTTAAATATTGTTATAAATAAATAAATAAATAAATAAATATGTTATGCTCTCCCACAGTGAATTAACCAAGAATGAATTCCCCTGCTTTAAGATGCAAGTTAACTTTAGTATGACTCTCTTATTAGTACACTACTAACTTGGCAGCGATGGCATCACTGCGAGTCTTCAGAGCGTTGAACATGCCCCTCTGGTTGGGTGGAATGCGCTCAGCAAATGCCACCCAGTCAATGGCCTTCAGGGCTGCACGACGGCCTGCCATCTTGACAATCTGAAAAGTTGAAGGAAATCTAGTTTAGTTGAGACTAATGTTGAATGAAACACACCAAGTACTACATATGGGTGGAAAAAATAAGCGTACTGAGTACATGCTTTCAAGTTATGTATGCACCTAATTGCAAATATATGCACCTAAAACTAAGAGCAACAACTCCGCATTGAGTCCAGACATTATGAAGGTCTCATCTTGTGTTGAGACAATTTTAGTATAACCACAAAAAAAAGACAAAACTTTACTTAAGAGAAAGTTTCTAGCCTTTAGAGTTAAATTTTGTTTAAAATTTTGATGTTTCTCATCTTCTGTACCAAGGTCAGTGCCTTAGTGGTGTTAATTCAAGTCTGAGGCAAATGTTGGTTGCTTTCCTTGCTGATATTTGGTACTGTGTTTGGAGTTTCTAATGTTTCGTCCACTAAATTTATATCAGTATGGTTAGGCTAGACTTCCATAAAAGGAAAGATCTTTTATCAACACCAAAAGATGCACATATCGTTTCCAAGAAGACCATGGGGTTAAATCAACACCTGTCTAAAACCTCTTCAGCCTGGCAGGATATGCAGTAGGGCTTCACACTAGAGCAGTTCATACTACTGTAGCCACATATGCATGTGTAGCAGGTGTAGTAAAGGCGATGTGTCTTTGCATTGACTTGATCAGATTATTTACACTATGTAGCATAATGATAGAAATGCCAATGCCACTAAAACGCGTTCACCTCCATCTTCATGTAAACAGTGCGATGTCAGTTCAGGTTCAGTTTTTTTTCACTAAGTCCAGGATCAATATGTAACTCCGAGACGCCGAGGTTTATACTAAACACAAGTACTAACAGTAATGCAATGCTTAAAGTACGCAAGGTCACCAATAAAGGAGGTCAAAGATGGTAAAGCACGTTTCTGTAAACTACCAGAAGTTGTGATAACAGCACATTTGTGATTAAAAGCCATCAATGACACCGGGCCCTTGACATTATGTTCCATTCAACACCGCAGCTAGCTGTTAGCTCGCTAGCCAAGGTCAGAGGAGAGTCTCTGTATCTTTCATCTTTTCGCACAGACACCGACTGAACATCGACTCTGCTTTGAAAAATCGTGCGCAGCCACACGCCTGCGAGGCGCAAGGCTCGTCAATCGGACAAATTTCTCCTTAGATGTTGCTGTTCCGCTCAGTGTTGTACTCACCTCGCTGCACCAATATGAAGTCGGCGACCGGACAGAGCGGCGGAAGTGTCTCTTCTTCACGGATCAGCGGCAGCAGCAGCAGCGAGGAGCCGCCGCCGCCCCCTGCTGGACGGAAAGAGAGCAGCGCCTCACACCGCTGCACCCGAGAGTCGGAAACTCGTTTAACACACAAGGCTGCAGATTAACTTTATAGGTGGACTTTATCTGTGCTTCAGTGATGAACATTTGAAAAAACAGACAACAGTTTTTGTTTTTGTCATTTAATTGTTCCTAAAGGCGCCACAGGATGACTTCTTGTTGGAGAGGGAGGCGGGAGGAAAATGCATGGAAAATGAAAAAAAATGCCCTATTGTCAAAAATAAATATATAAAAATATATAGACCTAACTTGTGCCCTTGCTTTATAAAGGCCTTGTTAGGATAGACATAATACAGTGTAAAAATGTGTTACAACATGTCAAAATAAGCACCAATCGATAAAATGCAACACGTTTAACACCTTTTTAATCAGGTGGGCCATTAAAATAGAATTTTTACTTTTAATTTTACACATTTTTTTAAAAAGGTAATCATATCGAGATGATCAAACACCGCTATATTTACAGTGGACATGTTAATAACACATGCAGGTGAATTTCGGCCTCATCCGGCGGTGAGAAACGATCCATTTTCACCATTTTTTTGTATTTTTACAACTGCATTGAAAGTGTGTTTTTGGAAACAAAGGCATTATTACTGGTCTGTGTGTGTTTTTTGATCCTGTGATGATCGTAAAACACAATAGTGTATCTTCTTTGGGGGACGCATTTGTGAAGTCTGATGATGTGCTGGATTAAAATGTGTTTACGTGTATGAAGTAAACATGGCCTCAACTAACAAATACATACATGCGTAATGTGCCGGATAATTAGATAGCCATTGATAAAATATTTTTAGTTATGTTTTTTTTTTCTTGTTGTTTTTTAACAGACTAATGGTTTAACAGAAATTGACTTATAGCCTACTGCTCATATTGAATTCTCCCTGAAAATTCTCTGAGTGTTTAATAAGTTAATAATAGTCTGGACGAATTAGAGTTGTAAATGGCAGGATATGGAAAAAATTACTTAATTACTGGGCCTTTTTAAAATTACTTAATAGGCCTAATAACAATTATGTAAGTCAACCGGTGAGGTTTTTGGTAGGGCTTTAGGTCTGACATTTTTACCCAGAAAACATTTTTTTTAATTAAAAATTACATTAATGAACTAAAAACAACGACCTCCTCTCAGTCTGTGTCGCCTTTCATAAAGTCACATTTCTTGGAGGAACACTTTATATGAACCTTAAGACTCCTAATCTCCACTATAAGTAATTATTCACACACAAAATAAAAAGAAAACAGTGAAAAAAAATCCACGTTCAGGTCTTGTATATGTTTATTTACTAAAATCAGTTTTTACAAGTAACTGAACATTTAGATAGAATGATGTATGTACACAGTACAGATACAAAGATATTCAATAAATACCACTTTTCCTGCTGCTCCTCCTCAGGCGAGGCTGCAGGGCTTCGTGAACACTACAGATTTTATTTACATTTACAGCAAGATCCCTCAGAGAACATCTACCATCACTCCCATAAAGGCCACGTCGTGAGAGTTAAAAAAAAACTAATACATGTGTTCTTCTAAAATATAATTTTGCTCCGTGTTGAAAAAATAGAGAAACTGTGAGAGGAGCTGCTGTGAGGGAAGACAAACATTCAAACAGCAACTCTGGGAAACTGCATACAGTCAATGAGGAGAAATACTTCAAGTGACACGCTGGTTTTAAGGCACTGACACCGTCTAAGTACTTTTCTGTTGCTTTCTCCTCCGCCTCAGCAGCAGGTCGTCGCCTTCATGAGTGGACACGCTTTAAATGTTCTTCTCCACAACGTGCTGCTCAGCGCGGCGGGAGGACGGAGATATTTAAGGCTTGTATGTCATTTAAAAAAAAAAACAAAAAAACAAACAAAAAAAACCAACCTGACATTTACTTTTGGAGCACAGCCGAAGTCACTCAGGCCTGCGAGTCCACAGAGCTGCTCTGAGAGGGAGGACAGTTTTACGCACGTCCAATTACGCACGACTCTACATCACAACGTGTCCCATAGTTGAACTGTTTTCTGCTCTGGAGGTAAGAAAAAAAAATATCTGAACTCCAAATTAAAAATAAAAATAACAAAAAAAAATGCTTTTCCCACATGTATTAAACGCATCATCCGGGCGTATAAGTGTATTGCAACCATGACAGAAGACATTTTTCCCCTCCCTCCTCTCTTAAAATCACACACACTCACACACGCGCGCGTTAATACTAAGACAAATAGTACATCCCATAAGTGACGGGTCTACTGAACAGTCCTGGGACCGGAAGGCTGGGCCTCGGGAAGGCGTTTGAAGGGCCCCACGTTGGAGAGCCCATGTGCGCTCCGAGGGGGAACGGCAGCGCGAAGGCGGGCAGGACGGGCTTGGAGGCCAGCTTGAACTTCTCCAACTCGGCCTCCTGCAGTCTCTTCGCCTTGGCCCTCCTGTTCTGAAACCAGATTTTGACCTGAGTCTCCGTCAGGTTGAGAGAGTTGGAGAACTCGGCTCTCTCGGCGATGGAGAGGTACTGCTTCTGTCGGAACTTGCGCTCCAGCGCCAGCAGCTGGGAGGTAGTGAAGGGCGTGCGAGGTTTCCTGTTGTTTTTGTGTTTCCTTAAAGTACACTGATTTGGACTCGAGCTCCCTGTGATAAAGAAAAAAAACACAAAGAAAAAAGAGAGAGAGAGAGAGAGAGAACTGAGGTCAGATTAAATCTAGGCTCGACTGTCCTCGTGGGAAATTTCGGTCACCGCAGCAGGTGAACGCGCGAGATTTTCAGTGATTAACACGAACACACACCCGTAAACAAACTTCTGTCAAGCTAAATCACAAATTGCTCAAACTTGCAGACATTTTTTGGCAAATTTAATCACCTTCTGATTTGAACACTCACTTGGACACATCACCCGCGTCTACAGGTAAATATATAACTATAGGTATATATATATTATTATACATACTGAGAATATATCCAGACTAAGCATTTAAGAAAGAATAATCTAAAAAAGAACCAGTGCAGCGGCCAAATATGAGCTTCACAGGCTCAGTGGCTCCACACTGTACCATCATTTATCTCAAGTTTGCAAGACAGAAACTAAAGTAACAACTTTTACGTACGGCCTGCAGAGCTCAGAGTAATATTAACATTACTGTAACACATCAAGGGAATAATGCCTGTGCGTAACTTTAGTTTATTAACACATTATATTCTATGCAGCCCTCAGTGCTGATGGCAGATGAGGAATAAATGCGGCTGGTTTCGGATATGCTGAGGTACAGAGGGACGGACTTACGAGGCGGAGTGGAGAAGGAGGACGTCTGGAACCAAGTGCTCTGATCTTTCTCGCAAAACTGCGAACTGTCCTCGCTGGAGCTGCTGGAAACACCCTGCGAGCTCTCCGCGGAGCCCTTCCTGTCCGCGTAAAGAGTCCTGGGAGAGAACTGCGCGCCCTGCCCGGCCGGGGGCTTCTGCGTTACCGCCGCCAAATCTGAAGGCGAGTAAGAAGTCCGACAGGTGGTCTTCTTGGAAATCAACGACTCGACGCTGAACGGGAGGCTGCTCCGCTGCAGTTTGTATCCTTTCTCGGTGGTCATGTCTTTCGGCTGAAGCTCCTCTCCCTCCGTGTCCGTCTCCTCCTTTTGATGGAGCTGAAGTTTGGCGTCTCGGGACGGCGACCCCTGCACAGGATTCATCGTGACGCAGGGGGCTGGGGCCATGCACGTCCGCGCGGCCCGTTCAGAGGAGTGGATGGTCCGAAGGTGAACGCTGTCCGACGTGCGTCTCCGCGCTGTCAGCGGTGCCCGGTAGCTTTTACGCGCTGTACGGGGTCTGTCTATAAAAGGACATTGGGGGCTGTCCCCCTCCTCTCCCCAATCCTCGCTCCCACCAATCAGCTCGTCAAGACGGACTCGTGACGTGTCGGAGCGCGGTTTTGATTGGCCCGCTGCCCTCCGAGGGGACATCAAGAAGGCCTTTGAAAGGAAGGAGAAGTTAATCATACAGACCCCATGCTGCGCCGGGCCATTGATGGCCCTCACAAAGTAGCTTAGACCAATTTTAGCGCAATTAAGCAGTGGGGAGGACTCTCCTGACCATTTACATCCATTAGGCCGGCACCGCATCGGTACTATTCACTGAGTGATTCTCCTGTAAAGCTGAGCAGGAACTGAAAGGCTCACGTGTCAATATCAAAGTCACTTTTATCCCAGGAGGATTAAAAGAAGATGACTGCTGAAATATTTTTAAATCCTCCGATTTAAGAAAAAATAAATAGATTAAATCAGATATCAAAGTAAATAAATGTCAGAAACTAAAATTTAAAAAAAGTAGATGATAAAACAAAGAAGGGGAGAATGAGAAAAAGGAAAAGGTGGGAGAGGAATTGATTAGGTATGAGTGCTGGTCACACAGCATTACTGCGATTTAAGGCCTGTCATGAGCTCTTCTCTTCTCACAATGGCCTCAGTTGAGAAGCAACAGGCGTTTTCTTTCTCCAGGTCATACTATTTAATAAGCCAGACAAGTTGTGTTTTGCGAGGCGCCAGGCTCGGCGGGATCAAAAAGGAAGATACCTCGGGGAGAAAAAAAAGGCAACTGTTAACTCCACTTAACCAATTGTCCTCCAAATATTTCATAGTCCGCTGCGTGGAGCTGGGAGGAAGCCGGCTGACAGTTAACTGTTTCACGTCTGCATGCTGATGTTAATCCACCCTGACGTGTTTTATCAAGCATCACCAGCAGTGATATATATATATATATATATATATATATATATATATATATAT
>JBAJHX010000051.1:8830563-8878541 GCA_037176925.1 Amniataba percoides
ATATATATATATATATATATATATATGAATAAATCATCACAGCATCTTCGAGGATGTGTAGGAACAAAAAAGATCAATTTAAGGTGCCTTTTGTTGAGCTATAAAAGAAACGCAGTTGTATTAACTGTAATGTAAATAATGTGATTTTTAAAAAAAATATATATAAAACCCATTATTTTCTATTGCTGCAGGTCACTTCTCTAAAGTATCACAACCAGAGTGTAAAATGAAGTAAATGCATTCAAAATTTAATTTAAGTAAAAATAAAAAGAGCTACTCAGAATAAAACTCACTCAAACGCCCCGTTCAGTGTCACATTATTGTATGTGTTGTATTATTGGAGAACTATTACAGCTGCACGAACATGCCAACGATGTTTGGCTGTTGAAGTAAATATTACTGGACAGCTATTTTTATAATAAGTCATATTCTAAAAGCAGATCACATCAGTCTTAATCTGCAAAGCAACTAAGATATGTATAATGAATTAAAAAGTACAACATTTGCCTGTGAGGTGCAGTAAAGTAGAAATATAAAGCCGCACCACTGGATGTAGTTCGTTTGGTTCCTTTATCACATAATAGTTATTCCCCTCCACGAAGCTCTTAAACTTCATGAGGTCCGTAATCTAAATTCTTCCCTTTCAACACGTCCAAGCTGATATCACATTAAATGTGTCAGCAGCACGCTGCGGCCTCCTGGACATCATCAGTCCAAACCAACACACGACCTCACTGAAGAGCTCCACAATCATCAACACCATCAAGTACGTGGTTAAGTGGGAAGGAGGCCTGATTATTCTCAGCTTCACTTTTCCCCCCTCTTTTACTCAAATCACTTTATCAGACCTCCTCGGGCTCAGCTGGACGAAGCAATGAACAGTTAGACTTTGCTTGTTCACAAACCACAGGTAGTTGTTGTGCTTTGTCTGACAGCAGACTGTCATGCGACGTAAAAGTCATGAAATTTAGCTGCTGCCCCCCCCCCCACAAAAGAAAAACAGAAAACAAAAGATTGTGTGATTGACAAAATTCTGTATTGAGGCCGCGAAAGGTTGACCTCGCGAAAGCCCTCAGGTGCAAAGAACAATTTACCCTCGCGTCAGGTAAGAGGCACAGCTTTGCTTGATGATTCATCTTGAGTGAATCCTGATGTTGAGCCTCTCCTTCATTTTCTATTTGACAAAGCCGGCACTCTGTCTCCCCACACACCGGGGCCCCTCGTCACCCAGCTGGTTTGGGTTTAAATCCCAGCGACCGCGTACGCTTCCCTCTATCTCGTCTCCGCAGTGTCGTGCGAGAAGGGGATGAGAGCCGGCCAGCACGCAGGCTCATACGGAGATTCATCCGATACAGGTACACCCTGAGATAAATCTACACAAGAAGTACAGTAACCTCTCCTCCCCTGGTGTTCGGGCCAGTGTATTTAGCTTTGGGCCCCCTCTCCCCTACCCTAGAAGACATTTCTATAACAGCATGCAGGCGAGTGAACTGTGTCAGGAGGTGTTAGCGAGTTTGAAAGCAGATCTGTCCTTCAAGGTCAGCGCAAGCTCGATGGGAAGCACTTTCCCCTTAGCCAGCACCAGAAATGAAAACTTTTTCACATGCGTGTGCGTGCACGGGGGCCATTTTCAGTCCTCTCATGCTTCTACAAAACCACTTTGCCAGCTCATAAAGTGCAAGGGCCAAGTGAGAGAACAATTTTCTATCCTCAGACGCACCTCTCAAATTGTGCATTTGTTTTCTCCGTCACAAGACCGTCCAATCAAGACCGGACCGCACCAGCTGATGAACTCACACTTTGTGGGAGTCCAGGCGAGCTGGTGTCTGTCCTCCATCAACAATGTGTGAATTCCCCGCTGTAGCGAGGCCCTCTGACAAACAAACACATCATTTAGAGGGGCGAGCGAGCCGTGGAACCCAATCCCTGTGAGATGTGTCGACAGCGGCACAAAGACCTGTAGCTACAGGCCTCAACGAGACGGACACTTTGCTGACATGACAGCACGGAGCACACGAGGACGAGTGGGAGCGTCCCCGACACGTCACTCTCACTCTGGCTTTTCTTGTCTGAAACCGGCAGAGGGAGGGTGGAATAATGAGATAGAGTGGTCCGCCTCAGGTTATCAGATGTGAGGTGGATTGTGAGGAAGTTTAGTCTTCATTTCTGCATGAAAGCCAGAGGTAACTATCTATCTATTTATGATTTTGATGTTCTGCCTTTGTCAGTACCTCCACTCGTGTGCCTTCCTCACATAAGGTGACCAGGTCGGCACTCTCCATTTAACAGCTGCCTAAATAGCTGTTCCTCAGCGCTGTGGAAAAATATCTTGACCTTTCATTTGACTTAACAAGTTCATCCAATCCACATCAGACCAGCTTCAATCCTGCACTTAAACGCTGGTTTGACATTTTCTGCCAAAGCCACTTCCTCTTGTGGCATCAGTGTGCCCTGTGTTTGAATGCAGGGTAATGAGGGAAATATTCTTGCCGTGCCGAAGTGAGGGAAGCAAATTGCCTCCATCATGGGCTCTTTTTCAGACTGTAAAAAAAGCAATCAGGGGATGGAGTGTCCTGTTTTAGTTTCAAACTCTAACCTAAACACAACAGGGTTTATTTCTTTCGACTGTGGTGGTGGGATTTACATTTTGTATTCATCCTGTTTGCCCTTATTCTGATGGCTGTTTTTTTTTTAAAAGAAAACAACATCTTTAACACCGTTTCCCAACCCAGCATCTTCAAAAACAGATGTTTTTTCGTTGAGAGGGTTCCTCCTGAACTCCACTGCCAACAGAGATTGTTAAGGAGAAAAAACCACAAGAGGTGACAATGCAATTGGCAATTTTGTCTGGCTTGCCGTCGGCCATAGAAATCCACATTCTTGAGGAAAGTCTAGAGACAATGCGAGTGGGCGAGTTAGGTTGAGGACTGGGGACGAGGAACTTTGTGTGGCTACTCTGTGGTCTCATTCACAAACCGAAGAATGTCACCACAATCTCATATGCTCTTAGCAGCCAAAGCTGTGATGCAGTAGATTTGAGGAAAAGAAAAAACCCAAGGCAGCAGCATCAATTTTCTCTTTTACTGCTGGCTTCAAATCCCGATGAGGCCAAAACCAGCAACTATTGTATAAATGACAGCGATTTTGTCTATCTGTAAAAAGAGATCTTTTCTTTTGAATGTCATAAAAAACGCATTAGCTGGTATTCTAACTGGATGAGAAAAAAAATGGGAATTTGTTGCAACCAATGTCCCTCTTGTTGTTTCATTCATCATGTAACTAAATAAGACCATAAATGAGCTGAAAATTCATTTTACAGTTGAATGTGGTAAATTTACAGTTCTCATACAGTCAAATACAGCCAAATAAGGAATAAGGAATATAATACATTGATCATTTGTAGATATATAATTTCATTGATCTAGAGAGCAAATGAGAACAAGAATCATCTCACCATTAATGACAGAAACTGATAAAAGCACGTAAAAAAAGTATTTTTAAATTGAAAAAGTGTCTTTCCACAAGTTAGAATTCTCATCTCACCTCTTTTCACTGTTGGTCTCCAGGCATTTTATATCAGGGCTTTATTAAATGTTTAATACATTTCCTCCAGACAAAATTTCCTTAAATGTATTTACAGATCAAAAAAACAGATGCTTGTCACTTGTTTCAGCCCTCGCTTTTTAATCTAATCGACATATTAATCTTTTACAAGTCAACAAAAGTGTCAACTCAAAGCGGCTGAATGTGCTGTGGACCCAAATTGGCGATGCCTGTCTGATAGTAATAATGTTATTGCAGGCACCAAAGGTCAGAACAAATGTGTGTGTTTGAATATCCTGAGATTACAATTTCAAAGTCCTCCCCATGAAATGTTGAACAATGGAGAGGGTGGGAAGTTAAAAAAGCGGGGTCTCTTTCAAATAAACAAGCATGGGTTGATCCTGAATAGGGCTGCTACCGAGCAGCCGGATTGGTTCTCAGAAGATCGAGAGCGGCGACTGTGCGGGCCCTCCTCCTCCTCCTCTTCCTCATCAGCTCCCAAATGAACTGATGTAGTAAACACAAACAACCTGATAGAGCCTCACAACTATAAATTAGCACTTTGCTCCATTTCTTTATCCCACCTTTTATCTCTTCTGTACTCCCCTTTCTCTCCTGCTGAACAGAGTGTGGACGGGAAAGTAGATGGGGGGTAAGAGCTCCCCTTTTTTTGTGCCATTGCTTAATGAGCCTGAAAATACAATTGCACTGTTCTGACTGTGAAGGTAGCCTGCAGGCTAGTGTAAATTAGCGGCGCGAGGAAGGCCCTGAGGGCTGAGTCTTGCTGAGCGGCCAGAATAGAGAGATGTGGTGAGAGGGGAAAATCCTGTTAGGGCAGTGCATGCGGAGGAATCACGGTGCGTTTTCGGCCCGACTGGAGCCGACGGGGCCACTTGTTGCAGTGGCGAAGCCCAGATCCCTGACGATCTCACTGCCGATGTGTTAGATTTATTGAGGCCGCACCACAGCCGTGCGTATTGGCATCCATTATGGGAGATGTCAGCTGTTTGTCACATTTCAAACCCATAATTCCAGTTTGTTCCACACAATGGCTCTTTTGAGGCGCTACTGCAATCATCATTCAATTTAATTTTCTATTCTTCTGTAGTTTCCAAGGCGAGAGTTGAGAGGCAAGAGTCTCCCACATTGCATATGTCCTCTCATGAGCTCAGGGTGCTCTTTTGACCGCTCCGCTAGGCATCTGCTGCCCATGGCCTGCCTATATCTGCATTCTAATGCACATATCCTGCTGGGATGTTAACTTTAGGCCCTCAGTAATTGATGGCTTCCACACTTCAGCTGAGTCCCCCCTTCTTCCCTCTCCCTGCCGATTGTTGGTATATCTCTGTGGTTTGGGGGTCTTTCAGTCAACCATTGTTCTTTTATGGAGGAATTATAATAGACTAAAGGAGAGGGAGAAAAGAGAAAGAGAGGAGGGGGGAGAAGAGGGGAGGGGATAAAAAGAGAGTCGCTGCTGATATTTAGTGAACTCCGAAGGGGGAGTTTTCATTCTCATTCTGCAAGTTTGGCACATGCCTTCTGTTACTAAGTGGCAGTGCATTGAAAGAGCGCCTTGCATTTCCCATTCTGCGGCTCTGCTAGGTGCCTAGACTTACAACCCTGGCAGCTGTTGGGCCTTCTATGCAGCTATAGACTCCTCTCCACAGGTGAGCTCCCCTACCAAACTCCCAGTCTCCACTTCACTCAATAGGGCCTTTTTCAAGTCTTTTATCAGCGGGGAGAGGCTTGACTTTATGTGCGCCACTCACAGGACCGCAATTCATGGCTCTCAAGATTGCAATTAATGTTATTCATTGTGTTACACATGCAGCACAATTCAGCACGGGGGTGATTTATATCTTGTTTTAGCCTCATCCTCTCGAGCTCAATTGCCAAGACGCGAGACGCTCACGTATCTTTTGGAAGTTTGTGTAGGCAGTAATTACAATACCCAGTGAACAAACACGAGCATCACAGAAACGAACAGTGTTTCTGTGGGAAAGAGATTGGGCCTTTTATCTCAAGTAATCAGCAAACTAAAACAAAGCAGAATGAAAATACAGCATGGCTTATTTGAAGAACAACAAAAATACTCTTTTCATATCTAATTTCTCCCAAATTTGCCACAGTATAATGCTGCATACAGTGTGTGTTTATGTGATTTGCTAGCCAAAGTGGCCAGTGGTTGGGTCTTGTGTTTCTATATGGCCACAATTGCTTTAAAAGCTATTGGCTGCATCGGTAGACCACGCTAAATGATGTTGTTGTTTTGGTTTGGGCAGGTTTCAGCACCTTTTTTCCTCTGAATTCAGTGGCAGAATATTCTGTTGTTTATTTTCTTCTTCTCTTCTTTTTTTTTTCCTCTGTGATGCAAGCTGTTACATATTACTCCTGAGGTGTGGTGCCTCTTCCCTCAAAGGCCTCCACTGTTTCCCCCAAACTGCTGCCAAGCTGGGCTATCTTTTCATTTGGTTACTTAAGTGTAATTGCTCCCCTTTGAAGCCTCAGAGAGGCAAATCATTTGCTTTGGCCCCGGGGCAGTAATGGTCACCGAGCCAGCGACCCCCTCCCGGTCCGAGAGCGTCGGAGAGACCGCGAGAGGCCAGCTCCCATACGGAGAAGAAATAATACGGCCAGGGCCGCTCAATTTCACCTCCCTTTTCATCCCATTCTTTGAAAACTTTTTATTAACAACAGCTTTCTCTCTCATACCGGGGCGCCAGGAGAGGGGAGGGGAGGAGGCCGAGAGGTGGGGGTGAGAGGGGGGTGGTGGTGGCATGAGAGGATATCGGCAGCGGGGGAGGAGGGCGAGGGGTGGATGTCCCCCCCATGTATGTCTGCCGGATTCTCACATGCTCACACGCGCACGAACTCGTGCACAGATCCACGCACATACACACATCATCAATAGTGACAGGTCAAGGAGGTATTGAGAAAACAGCCCCCCCCCCCTTTCCCTCTCCCCCACGGTTCACACTGCTAAACAGGGACTCATGTTTCATATGCCACAGGCTTCGGCACACACACACACACACATACACGCACACACACACACTAGGATTCCTGCTCTGTGGCAGCTTGTCAGTGTGACTCTGAATGTGCTTGCTAATATGAATATGTAACTCTGCATTTATATAGGCACAATGCTTGCGTATATTCTCACACATCTGCATACCTGCTCACCTCATTGAGCGCATGATAGCGCATTTGACCAGACGCCAGAATGCCCTCTGTCAACCTGTGACAGGCTGCGGAAATATACAGCAACATAGCACACAAAGACCCCATTTAATGCTGAAAATTACTCCACCACTTACTGTAATTGTCACAATTCTGAGCACATTGACATTGTAATCTCATAATAAGGTAATGGGGGTTGAAACTGTGTACAGGAGTGCGATTAGAAGGGTGTAGCTCTGAAAAAAGGGGTTAAAATGTCAGCGGATAACATTCTCATGTCCAGAGAGGGGGATTGCGTATTGTATATTTGTGTTTTTGGGGAAGATTATTTTGATGAAATCATCCAGGCAAACTTAAAAGTTCTACTGGCTGATACCCTGTTTTTTTCCTTAGCTCTCGATTATGCTGTAGCTAAAAGGGATCGCTTTTTAAAACGACAAATTTCACAAAGAGCTTCTTTGAGGCGGGAATTGTCATGCTTCACATATGATACTGTATCTGGATGCCGTGGCGTCACAGAGGGAAAAGGTGAAAGCCACTTTGACAAGGAAAAAAAAAAAAGATTACTTCTAAATAGCATGAGTTATCTTCAAGACACCATGGAGCCAAATCGATGTGGACAGGCATCCATAAAAAGCCAACCTGGTTATGAATGCTGGGTTTTACTTGTATCATTTTGACTTTGAGGTTTTTAAGAGAGAAGCATTCCCTGCAGTCAAGCCAGATGGTAACAATTCTTAGACATATTACGAGCTGCTCTCTGCCAAATAGCATACCTTTGGGCTATGTTTTCAGTGGGCTATAAAAGCCAATAATGTAATTTTGATCTATTTTATCAGATATCACCCCAGCCCTGGCTGCGTTTATATAAGACAAAGTTTAAAACAGGACAGGAATTCTCTCTGTTTTGCTTTTCACTCTATAAGTGCACAATTTTCAATATCTGACCCGCTGCGTGGCTTTGCTTGTTTGACTTCTGCGTTGGGCTGAAATGTGAGAGCGAGCCAAAACGGTGAGGTTAGCCTCTGTGTTGTCAGGCATATGGCGCTGGGCATAACGTAAAAATACACTTTACTATAGGTGCGTGGTTGTCCACAAAGTGACTCAGGCCTGCGCAGAGAGAAGAGGGGGATTCTTTGCAGAAGGACTTAAAAAGCCCGGCCTTGACATCTCTTAATGCAACGATGACACAGTAGCAAACTATCCCAGCGCTGTACCGCACTCCCCAGTGGTCTGCCATCAGCTCCATGACTCACCGCTGACCTTGCGATAACTCCCCCAGCACTCCTCCAGACCCGTTTAGGAAATCTTGTGGGACTGTCACACGTTTCGGCATCGCACGTGAGACGGTGTGACGCTAAACACACCTGAAATTCAGCGTGAGCTCGCATAAACACACACACACACACGGGGGACTGAATCCCATCTGCGGGCACTTCTGCTCCCTAATGTCTACAAGAATGTAATTGTCCCAGAAAACAACCACAACAAGGTGGGACGATCGAGGACATTAGCTCAGGTTTTCCATTGTGAAGCTTGTTGTTTTCTCCCGCTCTCGATCACATGCACAACTGGAGGCCTGCTGTGCGGAATTACTCGCGCTAATGGCGCTACACACTTTTGTTGCAGGAAATCGGACAGCCGCGCTGTAACTGCTAAAACGGTGATTAAAAAACCCAAATTGCATCATGATGTTGGGCAATTTAGCAAAGCAGAGGGGGAAAAAAAAACAGGCTCGGAATAAAGCGAACGGGATTATTGACCAGTTATAGGATGTGTAAACTTGTCTCGTGGAGCTGCGACCTCGTCTGTTGGATTTCTACGGAAAAATAAGACTTTAAAATAACTTTTCCAAAAACCCGAAGCTGCTAGTAAAGTCTAATTAAAGATCACAATATTAACTCTGTAATTTGCTCGTCTGTGGGGCCATTAAGTGTCCCCCCGACTTGGTTTAATGGGATACAAACTGCAGTTAATGAGACAAACAGTTAGCTGTAGTTATGCCTGGCTGACTGTTGGCTGCGGACGCTGTGAAGACTAAACAAGTCAATTTGAGACTTCTTTGTACTCTCTAGGTGAGACTCATTGGCTGAACGATGTCCATTAAGTGTGTTTCATATTAGTCTGTTCAGCGATGATTAAGGGTGTAGTGTGAATGCCTAAGTCATGAGGAAAAGGGGACGAGTTGCTTGATAAAAAAATGAGAAAGGAGCCAATATTGCATCAGTTAAGTGCCACTGAAAAGAGGGGGAAACGGTTTGTGCAAGCACCAGCTTTTAATCATATCTGACCTTTTTAAAAAACGTGGTCTTAATTTAACATCAGAGGGAGAAAAGTACAGCGTGCGTTATTTTGAGGGTTTTATCTCCTTCAGTCATATCCCCTCATTGCTTGTGGTGCTTGTTAAAAACCATTGTCGATAACAAACACAGTTTTCCTGTGATAAACTGAGTACGACAGGGCAGCCTTATTGAGCAGTCTGCACAAAACTGTCTTTGTCTCTCATCTCCAGCGGCCAGTCACAAAGCCGAGCTTCCCCGACGACTGAAGTCTGAGTTAACTAAACATTTTTTTTCCTCTTCATCCTCTTTTCTCTCTGTGAATTTGTGGTCGTGTGCAATCCTTTAACGAGCTCCATCTTTGACCTGGGTTGTATGTTTCCAGAGATGTCATGTCTTGTAAGTCAAGGAAAGACTTTAATGTCCACATGATTTAACATTAAAGGGAGGGATTCTAAAAACGAAGCTTGGTGCCAGAGAGGTAATAATATCCCCGTAAATGAGAAATTCTGAATGCTAAATACATCCCACAGATCATGGGAAAAGACTGGTAGCAATGCAGAGCGCTGAGATAGAGCACAGAGGACTTCTACAGTTCATGGCAAATGAATCTGAGAATAACTGCGTCAGCATAAGCCCCGGATGTCTCAGCTTTCTTTTTCTTGCTTTCTTACATTTAAATGTTTTAAAAGGTGAATTTTAATATGTGCCTCTGAGCACAGAAGAGGCAGACAACTCATCCCAAAATTAAAGCCACTACACGCTGCTTCCCTTTTGTTTATTCTAATCACAAATCAAGATTTATCTTTTTCCATCCATGCAACTCAGCTCTCTCTCTCTTTCTCTCTCTGTCTCTTGCTCTTTTTTTTTACTGTAAATTTGTTCTGCGTGTTTCCTGTTAAAACACACGACTCATGTCTTTATTCTTAACTTCAGATCATAAGGATGAAAAGAAAGAGAAGAGAAGGGGGAAAAAAAAATCAGAGAAGGACTTTGGCTCGTGACCGTAAGTGACATGCTTGCCACGGCATTGTTTGAGGTTTTTGCAGACCTGTAATCAAATTTGGGAAGGTTTGGAAACCTATCGTCATGCTGCGCTCTCCAAGACAGAATGATGTCCAGTAAAAAAGGAAAAAGGAAAAGAGGAGGAACGCTCACACACACATTCACCACGCTGCACTGAACGATGACTTTTTCATGAAGAAATATGCCCCACAAAAAACCATTTCCATGCACCATGAAAAACGTTCCTATTACAAATACAGTTGTTATGTCCTTAAATCTGTTTGTTTTGTCATATTGCTCCAGGGTTGTTTCTTTTTCAGGAAACCCTGCTTCAATTAAGTGTGATGGAACACATGTGTCCCTTATCAGGGGCCAACATCTTCTACTGTTGGCCTTTGAAACGACACCGGCTCCACGGGATAATTGGGCTTTAAAGGGGGATTCTCCCGGGGTGCCGCTCGTCGTGCCTGTCGGCGTGCATCAGCTGACGCCCGCCGTGTCTATAGACTTGTTATAAGTGATCATAAGTGGTTATGCATGTAGTCATAGCCGCGAGGATGATAGTGATCCCAGGAACTGACCCTGTTTGATTTGAGGCCCCTGGCACACACAGACACACACATACACACACAGATGGGCAGATCAGGCTGCTCTCAGGCGTGCGACTGAGTCTGATCAAATTATGCAGCTCATCTTTGAAGTTTTTACACTTCTTTGCGATGCTGATGTTTGCGTTTTCATCTAAATAAACAGTGCACAGGTACATGTGAGGGGAAAGCATCTGTCTTTATTTGTAGGCCTTCGTTAGGATGACAGCCGTTGGAGAACGAGAGCTCAACGGTCACTTTTATGCTCTCTCCATCAGACACACACACACACACACACACGTCAGCTTATGACTCAGTTGCTTTTCTTCCTGCCCTTCACAAAGAATCTGGTGATCTCCAAACCTCCGCCGACATCCCACAATGGACCAGTGTTTACTGTTATGCTCCGTTTGCGTCACGTCACAAAAACAACAATTTGCAGCCCCTACGTGAACAAAAGACTTCACAATAAAAGCTTGTGACAGCGAGCGATTTTCTTGTTGTTGTTTTCTTTGACTCAGAGGGCAAAAAGACGAAGTTTATCCTCTTCGCTGCAGAAGATAGGTTTGCTCTCGGAAGCCATTGTGACAAAGACAGAGCGAGCAGAATGGAAAATTGATTCCCTGCAATCATCTCCTGTCGTCTTTTGTCTACACTCAGCACCACTTTGGCTTACACTCCAATCATCCCCACGCTGGCTGCTCCTTTGAACACATGAACTCCTTTTAACCCTTTTTGATTTTGTTTATTTCCTTTGTATGTCATGTTTATCTTTTTGCATACGCTTCCCAGTGACTTAAAAGCACAAAATAAGGAGCTCAATCACTGCGCTGCACCAAATAACCCGCCTGTCAGCTGCGCTCAAACACACATCCTTAATTTTTTTTTTTCAAAGTAATTTCAGTTAACTATGGAGATCTCCTAAAGAAGCTCTCATAATAGCTCTGGACTTAGATTAAGGTTTTACACCGGCAGAGTGAGGAGCTGCCGGGGGCTCAGAATAACTGTGTGAGCCGTCAACAGGAAGAGCGTGCTTCATGACTACAGGCCGGGAGCTTTAATTGGCTGTCTGCAGGAATTTCTGCTGTGGCAAACTAATTGACCCGCAACTCCCTGGTGCTTTATCAACACGGGGAAATGCCACTGGGCCGATAACCAGCCAGCCTTGTAAACCAATCTATAACCAATGGCCAATTTGAAACACGTGTTATTGGCTATTTTACGACAGGTCCCCTCTCCTACTTGACTGAGATGTTTCTCTGTGTAACAAGGAACTTTTCAGGTTGAGACAGCGACTGCTCCTGACTGACAGTGTGACAAATAAAGAAACACTGGTTGAGGGTAAATCCAGACTTTTTTTTCAGTGTATTTTAACTGGCACTAGTGCTGGAGAAAAGATACCTCAAAATATTACGTTACTTCTTTTTGTTTTGTTTTTAAAAAGCTTGTACACTAAAACTGCAATTGAATCAAATATACATGTTTTACCCACAATTCTATGGCGGTGCAGACTCTGGCTGTGCAGATACTTTTGGTTTCATCTGCAAAGTTTTGAGAGACCTATCTCCTGTACAGCGGCAGTGAGTGGGAGTCTGCTTGTGGTGCCCACAGCTTTGAAGAGTTAAAGATCAACAGCTACATCTATTTACACTCTCAGCAGCATTTATTTGTGTGTAAGTAAATATGAAAATATTTAGGGTTTTTTTTAAAAAATTGGTTGAACCAGCCCATGAAATTCAAACTATCCCTATAGTTTGTTTAGCCTTTACGGTAATTATAGTATATGGGCAAGGTTGTCGACCATTGTTTTAACGTCTGTTTTAAATACAGTGACAGACTTATACCAAAGGATCAGACTTGACATTTAATATTTTTAATATTCATAACAAATTCCTTATTAACAATGTGTTCGTCATTCCTTCGATAATTTCTGACTTTTCTACCCCATCGGTAACACTCAGCCCAGATCCCTTAGTTACTATTAATGAATGAGTCACAAAAATATAGCTTAATAAAGGCTCATTAATTCACAAAAACAGATGGCATCTCATCACATCAAACAGGAGTAAACAGTGTCTGCGGATTAATGAACATTCGGTACTTTAGTGAGTATTTCCAGCAGCAGCAGGACAAATGTGGGATTGTGAAAAAACAAAATAAACCCAAAACAAATAATATAATAAACTACAGCGCCCAAGTTCATCATAATGAGGGAAAATTACCCAGTGCAGCAGTGTGGGTCATTAATGTGAATGTGTTTTTAGTAATTCTAAACAACAACAAAGGCACAGAGGATTAAGACATCAGACTTCATCTACAGGTGGCACTTGTTAGTAAGTGAAATCAGTTCATACTTCATTTAGCTGTTTTCATGGAATCTGCTGACAAGACAACTATTGCCATATATCTTTTAAGAGTATGTTACTACAAAAAATTTGGAAGGTTTTGAACTCTTTTCTTCTTTTTATGAAAATAAAAACTTAAAAAAAGAAAGAGTTTAATGACATTTTACTTGATGTGGACTAGATTTGCCAAACTAAGACGTTCAGTTAACAGAAACTGTAAATAGCCAGCGCCCGGCCCACTGATCCATGTTACTTGGTAGCGACACATTTGCACAGCACATGCTGTTAACATGATGTGATGAAAAGTCACAACTGAAAGGTCCGGTGCGTTCTCACAGACCTGGTATTCACTGTTAGACTTTCCCAATTGCCTACAAAAATTATGCCATAAAATCTCTGAGTGAGTGTGACAGGACCCGATCAAAACCAGCTGCCAATTAACTTAATGACTGAATCTATCACATTCAATTAGAGGGAGTCCATGAGCTGTCAATCCAGCCCTCGGCCCGCTCGTTAAACAAAAACACAGACGGAGAGTGATCACTTCAGGAGGCATGTCTCTGTCTTTGTGATCCTTATCTGACGGGCCCTGCATCGTATTTGAAGCAGTCGGCCCTGACAGGTCCCACGGATAAACTGCCATATGAAAGGGGTCACCTCAACCTCTGGAATCCATCGTCAGCTTTCTGTCTTGCACAACTGACAAATGGTCTCAAACTGCATCCAGGAAGCTTTACAGAGGTATTGCCTGATGTGTGTGTGTGTGTGTGTGTGTGTGTGTGGAGAGGAGAAGAAGAAGAAAGTGGAAAGAAAGAGAAAGGAAGAAAGGAGAGAGCAAGAAAGAAAAAAAATAGATAGAAGAAGGAGATCTAAGTGAGATAAATGAACCAAAACAAAACAAAGAATGAGCTCCACTTTCCCTCAATTGCCTTCTTGCTCTGGCAAAGGGCCTACTGTAATCCCCCAGAGGAGCGCCTATCTGGCAGGAGTTTGCTCCATGGTCAGTGTCTTTAACCCCAGATGATAACACTTAGCCCGGCCATAAAGCATAGGCCCCTTTAACTGATCCATTAGCGTCCGATCCCCGAGAGTGGACCCGCTGGTGTCTACTGAAACTTACCAGGAAGCCTTGAAGGAAAACAGCGTAGCAGACATGCACCGAGATCAAAGACATCCCCCTCCTCCCCACCCAGCTCTCTGTCTCTCTCTCTCCCTCTCTCTCTCTCTGTCCACATCCTCCAAAGAGTACGCCTATGCTTTAAATTTACAAACGCATCTTTTTCTCTCTGTTTCTGCTCTCCATCCACGCTAAGCCAACAGTTTTCCTGGAGCTGTTCAAAAATTGTCTCCAGAGTGGATTTGTGTCATTCAGAGAGACTTGACAGCAGTTAGAGATAGAGAGAGAGAGAGGGAGAGAGGGAGAATGTCATAAAATGTTTAGGCATTTCCCCGCATTTAACTGAGCACTTTAAAAAAGTTGGTTCAAACGATGCTAGTCCATTGAGGTCTTGTTTTCAAATCTGGTCTGAAGTGATGATATGACATTTGCTTCCATAGAGCCATGGCACCATGCATGGCTGAGAACATGATTTGGTTTTTTGGGGGGTTTACAATGCGCCATGACAAGGACCTCTAGTGTGAATTATTATTCCTTTCAGTCATAACAGAGGCAGGACTAGTGTTACATTGTCACACACAGCGAGCGCCGTTCTTTTCTCATTTCTTATGAAGTCCGACGAATGGCATCGTCCTGTTGGGAGGTGTCAGGTGAGTAAACGCTTGTACTGTATGTCTCATACTGGCAGACAGCGACAAACAACAAGGACCTGCTATTTCAACAGTTGACCAAAAATGACACGTTTACATTCAAGTGACAAAGCCCAAACAAAGAGGGAAGCAGTGAGTGTTGACGGTCTCCAAGAGTGAAATTAGGGAAGTTTGAGAGAAAACAAAACACTGGATTCAGACAACAGATACTGCTGTATGTTTCTCACTGACAGTCAGTGGTCGTTTCTTATAAACATCCTCTTGATCTTTCCATAAACCTAACCAAGTTGTTTTTGTGCTTAAATGTGGAAACATATCAGGAAACAGTTTTGGAAAAATGATGTGGTCTTGTCAAAGGGACGGCAATCAGAAAACACACGTGTGAACTTGCAAATAACCTGCTTTGTTAAGTTTAAAGTGCTTTTTTTCTGGTTCACAGGAAAACTGACAGCTCTTTACTATTTGTTCAGTCATTGTTGGACTTAATTCTAACAAGTGATCACAGATAGCGGGAGTCAGCAGAATGGAGGTGTGATCAGCTGAGGCAGATTTTTCTCACCAGTGGTGATGATCAAATGTGACATTTTGCTGGCCAAAAGAAGATAGGAGAGATTCCTCTGGTTTTCTGTTGTTCTGGCATCTTAGAGTGGGCAGACATATTTCTGGAAAATGACTCAGATGCTTTTCCTGTTCTATCTCGCTGATACTGCTCCTCCTCTCCTCCCCCTCCTCCTCCTCCTCTCTGTCCAGCCATCTCCTTCTCTTCTTCTCTATCTCTGTCTCTCCTTGAACTTCCTCCTCAGCAGCCTTTCCTCCCTTTCTCTCTATCAGCATCCTATTTACTCCCTTCTTCTCTCCTCCTCCTCCTCACTTTTCTCTATCATCAAAACCTCTTCCTCTCCCTCCCTCTGTCCCCTCCCGACATTCCCGTGAGCTCTGTCTCCCCCCTTACAAGCCTTTCCTCCCTCCTTTTACTACCAACATCCCCCAGTCGTCATCCTCCCCCGGTGTTTTCAATTTAGCGCCACTATGAACCAGTTCAGATTGTAACGCTATCAATTAGTCAGCGACTCCAGCACGTTTATTCAGTGGGGCCGGGAGTGAGCTTTGGTGATTTACAGGCTGCCAGGGAGATGTAAGGGAGAGATGTGCAGACATGGGCCGATATGGGTTTTTAAAGTCTGTGGGAACGGAGCCTGTGTACCATGTACCTTGAGGATTTGGTCCTGTGGTTTAAGGTCCCTGTAGTAATGTGGTGAAACCTCCATAAGATGAAAAGGTTTGCAGAGGAAGGGAAGAAATGCAAAGGCAAGAGAAAATGTTGGAGATTTTCTGGAAGGCTAAATGCCTCTTTTCATATGTATTGAATTTCAACCACAGTCTTTTTTTTTTTTTGCGCAAGAGCCACATTCTTGTGATATACTATGGAAATGCTTTAAGATAAAAAACACAAGATGTAAATACTGCATATTGATCTTGGATTTTGATTTCAAAGGTAAAATGCAACTTAAATCACCATACACTGTTGAATGATACAACTTCATGTTTGTCTCTTTGGTGAATTTCTCCTAAACCGACTAAATGCAAATAATATGATGTCACATGAACATATAATGTTTTTTTTATGTTGTTTGCCCAGCAAAGAGATTTTTTTTTATTAAAGTAACCATTTATAGAAGTATCAATGAAGAGGAGGAGATATGATAGGAATTTCTTGACTCACCTGCAAAAATGTTATCATTCATTGCAACTACACAACCAGCCATATTTTAATACAGTGGTAATCAGACACTTTGACATTGACATCACTAATGCACCCTTCAGAAAAACAACAACTCAAAACCAGGCACATTGTTAGTCATTTAAAAAGAATTGTGAAAATGTAGGAGATCACTCACTGAAGTTTTCACTCAGACTTGCACAAATTTCCCCAAATTTTTGGATAAAGAAAAGGTGAAAAGGTGAAAACTGAGGGCAATGTGCTGCTTTAACTTTCTGGCATTTACAATCATATTCATTTTTTATTTAGTTATTTGTTCAGTGTGTTCACATCAACAAGCACTGATATACGCGGTTCATTCACAGGTGTTACTCATTGACTCATCTAGCGACCACTGGAGGAGCTTTTATGTGCATGTTGCTACCTGGAGGCGTGTGCTTCGGGTTAGTGTAGCTGCACAGGGAGCATATGTCTTCTTATCATTTGATATGTTACGCATCAGCACGTCGTCCATCCTTCATTCAGGTCTGTACAAAGACCAATGTCTGGTTTTGTTCCACCAGGAGAGAGAGAGAGAGTTCATTAGAGTTAAAAAAAAATACTGTAAAACAGTCATGTACTTATATTAACAGTGCAGAACGTTGGTTTTAAGGAGCTTCAGCTACTCTCAGATGCAGTGGAGAAAATAATAGAGGCACCTCAGAGTTTAAAACAACACCACAAACTAACTTCTCCAAAATGACCATAAAGTTAAACAATCTCTCTAAAACAGTTTCAACAAGAACTGACCATTATAACCTATAAAAGTTGTAATAATTGTGAGTAATTCTGGGGTTGTTGCATTGCACTGCATTAGTCTTGGCTAAGTGTGCCTAATAAACTTAGTGTAGGACCTTCATTCCGTCCTGCCCCACATGAAAAAAAACTTTGTCAGCACCACTCATAGATTGGCATTTTAAAGTATCGTCTAAGTTTATTACGACCTGGATCATATTTTTGTCGTTTTGGCAACCATTCTTTTTACTACTAATAAAACTGTACTCGCTGAGGTCAGTGCTGAGATCTGTGAAAGTGGTAGTAATATTAAAAAGATGTAAGACAAGGCGATGAAGTCTGACAATTAGGCCAAGGTCAGCCAAATTTGTTCAAAAGCAAAAATAATAATCATGCAAACTGCCTGTTGGGACACCCACAGACAAAATTTTGACCTTTCGTACTTGCCATAGTAGAGCAGGAACAATGTTTTGCAATGCAGTGAGGTAAGTAACATTTTGGGTACAATCACAATATCACTGTGATGTGCTGATAGAAATGTTGGCTAAAAGTAGGAAAATAATTAATGTAATAAATTGGATTTATTCTTTAAGTATCCTAACACCACAAACTCAAGTGTGTGGTACGTAGTTGGGATAGCAGGGCAAGTGTGTGTGTGTGTGAGAGTGTGCGTGTGTGTGTGAAACAGAGCAGGGGACCAGCCTGTCATGGGAGAAGCAGAGATGGGTTTGTTGGCTTGTCGGTACACACAGCCAATGGCCTGTTGCCTGTCACCGAGCCCCCGCCGTGTCTCTCAGTGTCTTCCTCTTAATTACCCATCATTCCTCTCGCGGCAAGGCCCCTCACAAATTACAGCGCATTGTCCCCCGCCGATCGGCCTGTCATCACGCGGCTCCATGTTTCAGAGTGCAGCTCATTGTGTATGGAGAGCAGATCTGGGGTGGGGGGGTCATGGAGGGACTCACACACACACACACACACACATACACATGCATATGCACGTGCACACATACACAAGCTTTAATGTGTATCTGCACGCACACACACCGATTAATTTGAATAGACATGCATGCAGCAAAACCATTAGTGTGTCCACATTATACACACACACAAACACACACACACACACACACACACACACAAACATACATACACACACACACGCACGCACACACACAGAGGCCAGGCCCATTAGCTCTGGTGCCAGCTGACTCTGTGACCCAGACGGTTTTCTGCCATGTCAGCAGGACCAAATGACAGTGCTATGGTAGTAATACCCCGACACACACACACACACACACACACACACACACACACAATAGGGCAGAGCACAGTGTCGCTGTGGAGAATTAGACGTCTTCTCTGTCAGTCAGCTGAATGACTGCGTGGCCCCCGGACAGACAAAAAGTGACCTCCTGTTTGTACCATAGACCAGCAGCAGCAATAGCTTCAGTGTTTTCAGAAGTCCACTACTCAACAGGTTGATCCAAAGCATTGCAAACCCCTCAAGTTTTTTTTTCAGTTCATTTCATTTCTAAATGCAATTTGTTGATGTTTTTTGGGGACTATTTTCACGTTTGGTGCTCTAGTGAGTATTTCCAGCAGCAGGAGTGAATAAACTAGTGTGTCTGGAGCTCCATGATACAGAGGAGTGAAATATTTGAAGCTTTAGCTACACAGAAAGAAAGAACATTATTGGCTTTTGTCATTTTATGGGATTTGTTTACATTAATAAGCCAAATATACAATATCACCAGGCCTATTCTTTAAGCAGGCATGCACAGTAAGTAAGTGTCATTTTCCACTTGAAGGCTTATACTGTTATTCTGAAACCTTGTTGACTATAAAATATGATCTAAATGAAGAAGTCACCCTTTGAAATGGCCAAATATCATCAGTCAACCTATGAGTACAGTTACTGATTCTCTGTTGAAATGTATAATGTTCAGTTTGAGTTACTGAACTTTGTCGTAATTACGTAAAAGTTGGAGGAACCTAACTTGGTGATCTCATAGTGTATCATGACAGACAGAGCCAAAAGCTATAACACATATCATACTCACAAAAAGTAGAAAATGCAGCGAATAATATTTATGCCACTGTTGGGTATATATTTAACTTTTTAAAATCCCAGATAACATGCTGAATTGGATCAAGATTTTTTTCCACATATGAGGCTCTTTGTTCCAGTTGAACATTTGTTTCAAGTTTTGAGTTAAGGAGATATTTTTACCACCGAACTAACATTTCTGTCACAATTGTTCCCACGTTTGCGGTGATATTGTCCTCCAACTTCATTCTCCCTCATTCAGACCTGCTGTTCATCTCACAGGAGGACTGTAGCCGCTCCGAGCCTGCGTCTGCCAAGTTGTTGCATCAGCCGAACGTTAAAAAACCTATTGAAAAACAAACACATAGTAAACTTTAATTGTAGGCATTTGCCTTGGGTATGAGGACTTGCAATTTTACTGGTTCTCTCTCTTAATACCTAAAATACGGGCAAAAAAAACACTAATTAATAATCACTAGCATATGCTGGGTGAAGTGTGGAAATCTTTTACTGTGG
Source organism: Amniataba percoides (assembly GCA_037176925.1). Classification (NCBI taxonomy): domain Eukaryota; kingdom Metazoa; phylum Chordata; class Actinopteri; order Centrarchiformes; family Terapontidae; genus Amniataba; species Amniataba percoides. The sequence goes on from JBAJHX010000051.1 coordinate 8,850,330, forward strand.
CATTAGGCGCAAATGAGATTAAAAGTGCAGTAAAGGCTGCTCAGACATGTTCGCTTCACCCCTGACAGTGTGCCTTTCCTGAGATAGGCAAAAAAGTGAATAACAAATTCAGCTTTTATAGAAATTTAGTTCACAGAAAACCCAGCCTATAGTGTCTTTATGAACTCTTAGAAGAAGTTTTTCTGCCATATTCGTTCTAGAGATTTTGTCCTACAGTGTTGCTAATATGGCAAAAAAGTGCCATGTGTATGAAGAATTTAACACCCCGCAGCTCCAAAACAAATGCCTCTTAATTATAAGCAATTGGCCCTCCTTCCCACCGACCGCTGACTGGGACACATGAAAGCGTTGGTAATTGTAAGAGTCGCTGCGTTTATGTGTGTGTGTGTGTGTGTGTGTGTGTATAAAGGGGGGGGTGAATGTGACGCGGCTGTAAAAAATAAAAATGGAAGGCTCTCATTGAATACAATGACTTCCTTCCTCTCTCTCTCTCGCTGCCTGTATCGCCCAAGCTAGGGAAGAGAGGGAAAAAAAATCTCCATTTGGCACTGATTAGGGAGGACGCAAATTTGAAGGAGGGGGCTCGGAGACCACAGGGGTTACACACATGTATCTGAAGCCACGACACTCCGGGCCCCCTCTAATTTAGATGTCTAAGAATTTGCTGTATGTGCTGCCTCATGCCAGTAAGTCTCAGCCTCACTGTAAATAAATGGCACAGGGCAGCGTGCAGTCACCCCCATTTGTAAGTCATTAAAATATTTTCTGTGTGACATATTAATTAGAGTGGTGCGTTCATGTCTTCTCGCCTGCTCGCGATGAGTGCTCAAGCTCTGCAGATGCACGTGTTTGTGTGTTCATTCACGCCACATTATGTACTGAACAGGGACAAGATAGCCGTAAACACATTTCAGTCATCTGTAACTTATCGGCTCATCATTTAAAAAACAAAGACACAGATGTTTCAAGATGACTCATGCTGGACGTTTAACTGTAACACCAACTGTTATAATTTTATTTTGTTTGCCCGAAAGTAATCAAAATTAAACCTGTGTTCATCTGTTTTTGTTGGCAACTTGGGTGTAGCGGAACAAGCTGTAAACACACATTAATGTACTATCCGACACCCTACAGACTGTTAATTATGCACCCAGAAGGAATGTTTTTTTTTTTAAAGCACTCATTTTGGATGTCGTGTTTCTTTCTGCCTGATAATTAAAGCTCCGATTTTCATTCTTCTTTTAGCTCTATTTTGTTCTCCACTAGCTCTTGAGAGAAATATACCTCCTTTTAATTGCATTCACCAGCTTTTGCTAACCGAGTCCGTCCTTTGGTGTTTGGCAGACAGCGACTTTAATCATGACAAGTAAATCATAAGTGGTAAAATCAGAACAACAAGCAGAAAGACACTAAAAACACCTGTAGAGAGGAACTGCAGAGTTTGGTCATCATTCTGTGTTGGGACAGCCTTTACATATTGTCACATATATATTTGTTGTGTCATTGATATGAACATACTGATCTGTGCAGCAACACACAGAGTCTAAAAATACTGTAAAAATCAGCTTTTTTACATGTAAAAGTCACAAAGAATACAGAGAAAAAAAATATTTTCCTCAAGGTTGGAAGCTACAAAGTAAAAGTTGCCGTAAACTGTTTCATACTATCGAGTTCACTTGTGTGAAAATATGTTGCCTGTGTATTCACCTCTTCTGCAGCAAAAGGCAAAAGCCTGAGATGAAAGGATAACACAGTCAACACACCAATCAGAAGAGCAAAAGCAAATCTATTTCATCTTAAAACTAATTGAAATTGAATTAGTAAATCTCTGGATCTCTGTCTGTCACTGATACAAACACAGCGTTGATTTCCCTCTAGCACATCGTCTCCCTCTTCATGTGGATTATCTTTGTATCTCTTGGCCCGCTGGGAGAATTATGCTCTAATAACATTCACTCGAAGCACCCGTAGCATCACGGTAAAATGTTTACTACAAGAACGCAGAGGGGTCCTTTGGTGAAGCCATGCGTTCGTTACAGAGCCTTTGACTCAATTCAATGTGTATAAATATATCCATTTCATTATGGAGGCCAGTCAAATATTTGTTTCAGCGGTTTTCCCCCCATATAATGTAAATTGCTGCAAGCTGTTGCACTTGGAAAATGTTTTCTCATAATGCTTTTTCTGCCTTCACATAAATCACAGCTAAATGTTGCATTCAAATGACTACAGACAGGCAATTTATTCTTGGCTTCCTTCGTCCCCCTCGAGAGAGACTTGTGGCAAGAGGGTCGCTTCGGTTTTTAATAGCGACTGTCATTATTTGTTGACAGTTGTTCATCATCGTTCCCAAATTTATTGTGTTTTCCTGAAAGCATTTCTTTGTTTTCTCTGCAGTTATGACCACTGTCAAATGAAGTGAGGGGTGAAAACATGTCAAGAATTAGCTCACTGTGAGGCAATGAGCACATGACATGACATGACATGACATCTTTTTTAAAAAAATGTTTATGATGAGGTTATGAGGGGATTCTTATAATAACCATCCTTGAGTGTTGCTAAGAATCTTGCCCAAGAGATGCTCTCATAAACATCAGTAACCTTTTTTTTTTTACGAGAGCTTCTTGTTTCACATTTGGCTTCCACGCTACACAGCAGACCCAGAGACCTGAAACACCACCTCAAATCAACAGTGACATTTTCATTCCCTTAATAAAGGAGAATAACTTTAATGATACATCATCTCCGGGTAGCGAGGAGATCCGGTGGTGAAATTGTAGTTTGCCTAATAGCAGAAAGCCATGATTGTCCTGCGTGGTGTGAGCGAGTGCTGCCGCTGAGCCGCTCTGTGTCAGCTTTAACTGAATGTCAGCGGGGTTCGCTGACAGTCGGCTCGGTGTGTGAGTCGCCCCACTGAGGGATTTTGGGGGAATCTGTCAGCGGTGGCAATCAATGTTAATCCTGCAAAAATCTGTGCTTTAGCTGCCTGTTAACTGAGGTCCGACATGATAATGGCAGCATAGAGCAGAAGTGGAAGTGACGGTGTGCTGAGGAGGGTCTGTACGCACCGTAACCACCTCAGGTGTGGTGAAGCGGAGCCACCTGCTAAAGTTAATACAAGCCGAGGATGGCAGAAAGACCTTTCTCGTGTGGGAATGTGCGGGACTTTCTGCCTGTCTTCAAGGAGCTAAATAAGCTCCCAGTAAAAGGTTGAAGACAGCGGATGGACTTTGAGGTTTTCACTGGAGGCAGCTGTGGAAACGGTAACGGGCAACTAATTCGGTGATAGTGATTGTAAATTAGAAAATGACGATGTTCCATACAGAAGAGTTATACCAAAAGTGTGTAAAAAGAAATCTGTCCAGCAAAAAGGAAACTTGGTTCACAAAAACAATTTGAAAAAAATTAAGTGCTAAGCTCAAAAATTTGCTACACTTTATATCAGGAAGATATAAGCTATCATCAGCAAAAGATCAACATAGATCCCTATAGACACATAAAATTCTCAAGAGTTCAGGTAAAAACAGCAAAATACATCACACATATCCAAACAGTAATTAAACAGCTGTTAGTTTGGATGTTGCATTAACAACGCGTTAGCTCCAGAGAGCTGGTACAGTGTCGAGCTTCGCTGGCATTCAACTGGTTCTCCTAAATCCACAGTTACAAAACAGCTGTAATAAAAGATTTATCTACAGGACACCGGTTAAAAATGTCTGTCAGTGTCTGTTTGGACAGGGATCTGACAAAATGGTGGATGTAAATAGTCATTTAAGCCTCTACAGGACGTTGCCAATAGTAGTTGCTACTAGCAACGGGACCACCAACTGTATCCAGGGAACAGTTGCACAGCTTGAATCGATTCATTTTCGTACCCTCGATATCCTCAGAGTTCTGAAAATTTTTATTTTACTGCAGCGCAGAGATGTCACTTAGTGGCTGTTCCAGCGTTACCAGTGACATTCAAAAATGTTAAATAAGTAAATGGCCATTTGGTTTTGGAGCACGTGTCACGGTTCTTGGATGGTGACGCCTTTTTCTGGAAGCCCAGATGCTGGACGCGGTCCCTGGAACATGTCAAGGATTAGAGAGTCATTGGGGGTTGTGGGATGTTGTCAGGGGTCCCAGAAATTGTAGCCACACCCCTGTTTCCTGGTCTGGACGTGGCAAACTTGTCAAATCCTTCAAAACTGTTCTCGGATATACGGTGAAGAAAAAGTAAAAGAACTTTGTTTTGATTCATTTCCATATCTGGTTAGAAGCCCTGAGTCAGTTTAGTCACACATAGCTAAACACAGTGACACAGTGGGTCAGTGGGACAAAGTTATTATTATTATTATCATTATTCAACATAGGATGCGAGAGTCACCAGATTACCGTACATTTTAGAAACAGGTGAGTGATATAGAGGAACATGAAGCAAAGTGAAAAGAGAGATTGTAGCAGAAATGTAGATCCACTTAATTTCCTTTCTTTGAATGAATTTTAAGTCTCAAACATTTCTTTTGTGTTTAAAAGTCACTTTCTGAAGCAACAGTAAGTTGTTGCCACCATACACACTTCTGGCAGGTGAGTGAATTTTAAAATATAATGATGATGCAGTTTAATGAAATCAGTGCTGAATCGTAAATCACCTTCAGTCTATAGTTTTACTCAGAGGCCAGTAAGTTGATATTTTAGACACTTATTAATCATCATTTTGCACAGTCACAAACAGGTGTTGCATGACTTTAAGCAAAAAGCGGCTAACATGCCGTAAAGATTATAATTCACACAATTTGGACACAGCCTTAAGTAGCAAACAGAGAAATAGAAGAGAAAGTGTACTCAGTGTTATGAGCTGTAAAATGAGTAATTTAGTATGAACATTGTGACTCTTTAATTAAATGATGGAATCTGAAATATGCTTTGTGTGTCAACGAGTCGAAGACACCCAGAGGGAGAGAGAGGCAGGTCAGAGAGGACATCCAAAAATAAAGTCCCCTGAAATCGTCATGTTTTTAACGCTGTTGAATAATTGAAAATGGTAAGTTATACAGATAAAACAAAATAACAGGCAACTATTTTGAGGAGTAATCATCTAAGCAGCCTCTCCTCTCAGTGGTGAGGATTTCCTACTTTTCTTTGTCTAATGTCATCTGACCAAATAATTTGCACATAAATTAACAATGAGAATAACTTGGAGCCCTCAATGATTTCCATTTGAAATAAATGTCTGTTTAGTCATTATCCTTCACTTACTGCTGCAACACAATAGTGACTAATAGTTTACTGTTGACAGCCTGCAGCACTGGAAGTATAACAACTCAGACATTGGTGACGACTTTCCTGGTAAAATCACAAGCAGTGTAGAATTAGGCTTTTAATGGGGGGTTTGATCCCTAAACTCTCGTACATGTACATTATTTTGTGGTGAGTAAACAGTTGTTGAAACAAAGAAAGAAAAAGGTTCATGGCAACAGACAGTGAGGTCCAAAAAGAGACCTGCAACGACAGGTAACTACAGTTGGTGCCAAAAAGAGAATGAAATGAAAATTTTCAAAAGAAGAAAAAGTCCAAATCAAACTAAAAGGCAACTACTTCATCAGGGTTCCCCTTTTGGAAGAGAGGAGACATAATATTTCTCATGATAAGTAAATTGATTTCTGTATGTAAAATCAGCAGACTGTGCCTTTCAGTGAAATTTGGAACAAACCTCAGAATGTGACCTTCCCTTGACAGGTTAAACATGTGAAAGCTGTATAAATGAGATGTCAGCCTGTTTCAGAGCGCTCCGCTGTGATGTGAACGTGGTATAATTACCAGCGGTTGTAATGAACGGTAGGCTCACAGACAGAATATTCATCTTCATAAAACTACTGATACCACAGCGCTGGTATTACATGACACCGAAACCAGACCCCGTGTCTGGATGTATTTAGAAACCACGCTGATTGAAAAACAAATTTGGTTTTAGTAACAGCTTGAGATTATTTTTTTCATATTCAGAGTTTCAAACTCTATTTCTGCTGCGTCGTGCTCTGCATTGTTTTTCCTGCTGATGCTCATTTTCTGATAACTCATCCCGTGCTACGTCTTAGCCGGACTCAGCAGATCACCATTAATCACACCGTGACCTCGCTCTCAACCAGGCCCATCTAAAGCTCATTCATCCCCATTTGCCATGCAGCCCTGCGGGTCGATAATTGGCAAAGCAAAACACAGATTAAACCCAATTTGGAGGGTTTCAACTTGAAGCTTAGCAGAGACAGCCGGGCTCAGGCTGAACTGGAGTTCACTGCGCTCTGGTCCTCTCTGCCTGTCTGAGGCTGCACCGGGAGGGGACCGCAAAACCTAAATCAAACCAGTCTGTTCTCTCTGTTTGTGTTTGCGTGTGTGTGTCAGAGAGAGAGAAAGGGGGGGGGGGAAAGACAGTGTATGTGTGTGTGTGTGTGTGTGTGTGTGTGTGTGTGCGTGCGCAGAGCATGCAACAGTGCACTTCTGCCTGCATTGCCATCCCTAATAGAAACCAACTTCCAGCATTCAAACTCCATTTGTCTCATTAACCTATTAGCTTAAAGTTTAATTGCAGGATGTCGTAAAATGATTTGGTCTATGAGTAATGACAATATTTCGGCTCTGTAATGGCCAGAACAAAGCAAACTAAAGCTAAGCTAAGCAAAGCCGGTTGTTTTTCTTCCTCACGGCATGTCTGGGCTGCAGATTTGGGCCTTTACCTCGCCGTGTCGGTTGGATAATTGTTTACTGGCGAGGTTTTTGTTGCATGAGGGCAACATCACGGCAGGATAACAAACTAATGACTAATTTCATGGCTATTGAGTCATTTTAAAAAGACCATCAGGAGGATCAACTTTAAAGAGCAACTGTGACTAATGCGATAGCAGGTATTCCAGGTATGGTCAACAAGGTATAATTTCCTTGTAAAGACAGAAGAGGGGTATTTAGATGTAAGATTTTGAGTGACTTTAAAGGCTTTTAGGAAAACATAATCCACTTACATTGTGTTTATTAAACTGGTGGTTCAAAACAAGCACAGAGGAAACCACATTCCTCTCTGCAACCATGGGAGATGACCCCTAGGTGGCAGCGTACCTCATGAAACCTCCACCACTGTAACAACAACATCACTCCAATTACAAAACCGCCTCAATTGTCTTCGCTTTTATTTGCTCCGCAGGGCAACGAAACCGGTCGACAGCGCGTCCGAGCTCTCGATAAGTTATGATCAGCCGCCCCGGCTCTCACTCCCGCCCTTTAAACAGCAGCTCGATAGGATCTGTGAGGCGCGCTGGGCATGTATAGTGTTACTCTCATCAAAGGGGACTGAATGGGGGTGAATGGAGGATGATGTGTGTACTGCCTCTGCTTAGTGGAGGCATTTCCAGCTGGCGCCAGGGCAGAGGAAACCCACTGAGACACACAACAACACACACAGACACAGGGGTCAGCCTGGATTCACCCTCCTCCTCCACCACCACCACCTCCATGCCTCTTGGCCTCCTCCGCCTCTTCTTCTTCTACCCAAACCCGCACCCCCCGCCTTCCCTTCCCAGGCCTGGCCGCCTCTCATCTGCTCTTTCTCTCTTGTTCATCTTTTCTTCTGCTTTTCCCTCCATCTCTCTGCTGTCTCCTTTTCTCATCCTCACTTTCTCTCCAGCTATTCATCAAACATCTATGAATTACACTTAAAAATGCTCTGAAGAGCACATTTAGGCGTGAAAAAGCTTCTTTGCTGTGTAAACAATGAGGCACATTTGTCAATATACAGACAGTTAAGTGAAGGAGTAACATTTAAGAGCAACTCTCACATGATCACATGATTAATCACACGTATGTCTTGTAAGCAGGAACAGCCAAACAGTTGCAAGACATCCTTTTAGATAAATTCTTTATATGTGATATGTGTGTTTCGGTCAAATTCTAGTTTTTCAAACTGCCATTTAATTCATGTAAACAACTGATAGATTTTTAACCTATAAATATTTACAGAAGGATGAATTAATTGGGAAGTGGCTTAAATGGAAACAGAAAGAAAACCAAAGCAGAAAAGAAGAAAATAAAAGACAGTAAGAGAAGTGCAGAAAATAAAAATGCAGATGCAAATCAATGCAAGCTATAATCTTATTGTTTGCACTGTCATCTAAGATCCACTTTTACCAAACTTAAGAACCCTCTGGACATATATTTAAGAATATTTTCACGCTGTCAGTAATTTAGTAAATGATAAAATAATAATGCAATAGCTGCATAATAAATAGATATACAAGCAGTAACAGACTGTTTCCCATAATGTTGAACCATTCATTTAAAGCAGCTCAACTGAACTTTTCATTTTGTGTTGTTTTTGGCGGTCTCTGTGGTCAAAGGCAGTAGTGTTTCACTTAACGTTAATAGCCAGTCTCTTTGCTGTTAGCGTTGTTTGCTTTTGTAGATCATAAAGACGGATAAGATTGTACAAAGATTGTACATAGAGTGCTTTTAAGCTAGCAACTGGGGGTAAAAGTACAGGACTTTTTCCATGACTTGAGTCCAAAACATCACTTTTAGTAGTTTCATGATTGTGCTCTCCACTGCCCAGTCCTCTTTCTTTGCATTTCCTTCGTCTCCCCTCTGTCTCTCCATTTTTATTCCATTTTGTTGAAACACTTAAGAAGGAGCTGCATCCCAACTCCTGACTTAGCAGCTGCAGAAACGCAGGAGAGGGAAGCAGGAAGACAGTACTTACATCACCACAAAGCTTTGTTTCTTCTCTCCAACATCTGAGTGACATCAGGGCTCAGAGCGATTTTATTCTAGCGGGATGTTAACGGCTAAATGACTCTTGGCACGGCCCTCCCTCAGTCTTCGGGGTGGCGGTGGATGGGAAGGGGGAGAGTCCGAATGGTCAGAACAAATTAAAAAGCCAACCTGCTATTTTACTGTTCAGATCTGTTGATGCTATAAAGCAGCAAAATGGGACTTGGCGGCCTTTACATGACTACTCGGCTGATTTTTACGTGATTTTCCCCCGGCCCTGAATCTAAGCCTTTTTGGCACAACATGCCATGCCTTGACCAAGCATGGGATCTGTAAATGCCCTAATAAATATTTTTTAGCACTTTATTTAGTTCCATGCCCTGGGCCAACAGCATCTATAGTATGTCACTCAGTAACAGTGGGGAGAAAAAAACCCTCAAGGCTAAACAGGGCGTAATGTAGATTTAATTAACAAGCTAAGCATGGGCTCACACACACACACATTCACGCACACACACACATAAAGGCATAAACACACTAACAGACACAGAAGCACAAAAATGTGCACTCCTGAAACACATAAGACACTCAGGCAGAAAGTTTAGAAAACACACACATAACTGAAGGTTAATGATTTCATAGTCACACTCTTCCAACAAGGCAACACATACACACACACACACACACACACACACACACACACACACACACACACACACACACACTTCAAGCCACACATCCCTGGGTTTAGAGCGATGGTGTGAAAATATGTGAGTGTAAATGAGATGCAGACAGGCTCACAGCAGTGAACCCAACTGAGAGAGAGAGAGAGGATGTGGCTTGGCTTTGAATTGCTAAACTAAAGTTTGACGAGGGAGGAATCATATTTTGAATTCTATGCATACTGATCATCTTTGAGCGCCAGAGTGTAAACGTCGCTTTACATTTTTTCTTCTGCTGGTAATATAGGATTAGATCTTTTTTCTTTTTTTTTCATGAAAACAGTCTCTGCGTAGCAAAACCCAAAAAACCCTTACACTGACGCCTTTAATATGTGTAGCTTAGGAAGCAGGAATGGCATTAGAAATAGTTTTACAAGAAAAAATGTTCTGTCATGAAGCAAAGTTTTCAGTTTTTTTAAGATGATGCCTTGTGATCACTGTGAACCACTTTACTTAAAAATGGAAAAATGGAACTTATTCACATAATTAGTAGTTAATGAGTGGTAATTTGTTTTTGCCGCTCAGGAGCTGATTTAGGGGCTATGAGGAATGAGTGGTGAGGATTTTTTTTATATAGCTCAGTTTACTTATACCTATAAATTAATCATTACATCACCTTTCACTAAGATAGCACCACAGACTCTGTTTTTAAGTCAAACTCAATTCAGGAAATAATTTCCAGTTCATCCTGATCTGCTCCTACTTATTTCTTGGATAATACATAATATTTTTTTATAGTGTTGCTGTCTCTTTTATAGTATTTGATTGATGACCATTAATGCATTAATGTATAAGCAGTATTTTACTCTTGTAGCTGATTTAAATAATTAAATATAATGTTATTGTAAAGTTAATTGACTTGACTTGATTAGTATCTTAGTCTGTAAAATACTTAACAGAAATAGACTACTCCTTTATCTGACTATAATTATAAGTTAAACTTAAAAATAGTATAAAGTCTAACATCTAACACTGTCAGCAGCCTCAATATTAAAGTCTGTCTAACATGTTTAATTTGAATGATAATAATCCAAAAATATAACATACATACCAAAATGATCTTTACTTTTGACACTTTCAAAGTGTGTGGCGCTGCTACTTTTACTTAAGTGTCTGAACTCAAATTAGAATTAAAACTAAGTATTAAAATACATATAAAACTGTACCTATGTATGGGCTGTGTTAACGTACTTTGATATTTTTGACCACTGCATCTACATTAAAAGTTAATAGTCAAATATTGTTGAACAAAAAGTTTGGTCAGTTAATTACATTCCTGTAGACTACAAAGCACCTTATGAATGTTTTCTGTTAAATCGAAACACCAACATTTCATCAGTCTTGGCTGATCATTGATTCAGGTCATTAGAGGCCTCGGCTGTAAATCAACAGGTTGTGAATGAAAGGACTCAACACTTCAGTCATTTATTTCTGTTCAGTCAGTGACATCAGAGCAGATGGGGCTGATGTAAACGTTTGGCACTTGAACCCAAAGGAACAAGCTGTGCTGTGATCTCACATTCGTCCCACTTGCATGAAGAGTTTTGTTCCAAAATAAGATATCCGCCATTAGAAAAAAAAAAACGGACTCTTCCCGAGGGGCAAAGAGAAAAGGTAGGTCAAGATGATGATGGTGGCAGATAATTAGGTCAAATTACAATTACGATTACTTGTCAGATAATTGTGGGTAATTTCTGGGATGAATGATTGAAGAATATGTGAATGCAGATTGGAAAAGAACTTTTCATACTTAATGAAAACACAAATTTCCTGTTGAGAAGATACCAAATAATATACACATAAATCTGTTAATTAAATAAATAGAAAAACTTAATTACAAGAAGCTTTTAGGTAATACATTGTCAGCACTAATTACATCTACTGCATGATTAGAGCAGCTACTTTATACATTCATATAAGGATCATGATGAGTTGTGGTTGTAGTGTGCATGTTCATTTACAGGCACATTACAGAATACTTACAGTGATGTGAATCAAAAACAACATTTAGTACAAAACTCGGACAGAGCTGTAGTTTGTTTTATAATTATTTCACGCACATGAACACTATGACTTTTATTGAAATTGATTTTTTTTTGTAGTAATACATTAAAAGCTCTCAGGTTTTATCCACAGTCCACGGCATACTTTAAGAGACCAAGAGTCGTCAAATGAAGAGTTGTCCAGTGTGTTCGGAAAAAAACAAACTGACTAAACTGACTTTTTTGTCTATTAATTCTACACACGAGAACCCATAATACCAAAGATAAAATGAAATTTTTTCGGGATTCTTGATTTCTGATACCTTCCAAAGCCACCATGCAGTGTGTTTTAAAACAGTATAAGTGTTCTTTCCTCTGACTTTAAATGGAGACGCACACAGAACTGCAGTTTACAGTCTCGACATAATAAGGTAAACTAATTTGAGAAAAAAATGAAGATGATCCATTTGAGTTCCCTATGTTAGCCTTTAAAGTGTGAGCACATCCACTGATGATTTTCTCCATTCCCCTCCAAAACTAAATGAAAAGACAGCGAGATAACGAGACAGAGTGATGAGGAGAAACGCGCAGTAATCTCATTAAAAACTTGTTATCTTCACTTCTCACACCGAGTTCTCGCTTCTCTTCTCTCACCTCCAACTTTCTTAGACAAGTACATGCATGCATGCACGAACCAATGTGCATACACACACACACACACACACACACACACACACACACACAATACATATGTGCTTCTATGGGTGTTCACGGGATACAGTATTTACATTTACACACACAGAATGCAGATGGCAGAATTTAGTCACGACTCAGTAACACTGTAAAAGTCAGGCACATTCTCCAACACTTTTATAACATTCCTACCTCTAACCACAACAACTCACCATACCCACACACACACACACCGCCACAGTTGGGTATTAGCTTGTATTAAATATCAACAGAATATGACGGGATTGAAGCTGAGTAAACAAAATTTTCAGTAGATGTACAGACACCTTTTCAGGTTTTGGAGCACCAGTGTAAACACGGGATTCAATGGACTGAACAAGGGAAGGAAAAAAAAATATCCACACACACACACACACACACAGGCTCGAAAAACAACCTACGCTACCTTCCCGTCATCATTTCCTCCTCTAACAACTGCACTTCCATCAGGCCCTTCAATCCTCCCCCTCCAGCACTTCCTTCAGCTGCTCGCTGCCCTGTTTGGCCACTTCAGCCTCCTTCAGAGCGCTGATGACTGGTAACCATGGCGGTGGCAGCTCAGGCCCAGTCCTCTTGACCTGGTTGAGGTGGCTGAGGGCGGCATACAGCCCGGTGTTGGGGCCGGAACGGAGGCCTGGCTCCTCCTCCTGCTGCTGCTGCTGCTCAGTGTAGTACATCTCAAGAGCTGCTGGGGTGCAGTGCTTCTGCTGTTACAACACACAGACAAAAATACCTTTGTTTCCTTCAATTAGGAGGCAAACTGCTGGGACAATGAAGAACAAGGTCAATCAAAGGCTGCGAATTTGGTCCTGAAATGAAATTTCTTTGTGATTGTTTTTTCATTAATTAACGATGTTGTCTAGGTTACAGTCTAATGTTATAAGTTAAGAAGTACAATCCACAGAACTGAAGGCATCCGATTATTTTCATCACGCGAGACATTCCATCAAAACTTGACACAGCTTAAGTGAAGTGCTAGACAGGTGAAACCAATGGTATCTTGATTAAGCACATTAACATAAATAGTTTTCATGTCTGTGTCCACTAATCCTATATTGTATCCTGGTGCATGTCAGGATAAACACTTAACAAAGTCTTAGGGTAAAAATGCTTCTTCCTAGAGCTTTCTGATGCCACGTTTTGATGACAAGAACTTAATTAAATCTAATATAATGGTTTGGAAAAGTTGTGGTTCAGGTCCAGCTAGTTTTTTTCACAATTCTCAGAGATATTTCTAAAAATAAATCTGAGCCCTGCTGAGGTGGTTATACTACACTCAAGTATTTTCAGGTGGTGCAAGTAGTGTTGGTTGAAGTTGTTCAGATAATTGTGTCACAACAAGGCCTTCTACAACAAATACAAAACAATAACCTTCATTTATTCATTTGAATCAACAGCAAATGTTACTTTAACACAGACCATGTCTTGAATTATATTGTATATGTATACAGTACTGTATACATGATGATATCCAAACTCCGACATGTACCTGGAAGAAGAGGAAGCTGGGATCAGCTACCACTAATTTAGTTACTGGACAAAGTAATCATAACTCAAAGTCCACCTATTAGCTTTTGGAGGGGTGGATTTAAACCAACAGCCTTCTTCAGGCGGAATTAGCTCATTGTCAACTCAGTCGCTGATATGTTGACATTCAGAGGAGATTATTCTGTCAGATTACCATTTTTCAGAGCAAAGAATTAACTTAAGCTCTTTTTTTTTTAAATGTGTATTAGAAGATAAAGGATCACAGTGCAATGAAATAAAAGAAAGTGTCATTGTAGAAAATAAGTATCCACAATCTGCAGCACAGCATAAACACTGAGGTGATCTGATAAAATTGAGGCTGTTTTGGCTCCACTGACTGGCTTGTGTTTCCAAAGCTTTATTACAATGCAAAGCATGCACCAAAGTATCACAAATTCAAAAATGTTAATGTTACAGAACGCTTCAGGTCACACGCATTCAACCTCCTGCAATGGAAAACATGACAGCATGACAGTGAAAAAGTTATAGCTTTTAAACACACAACTTTACCGAATTTCCTCACTAAGGACCAATAAAGGTTTATGTAAAATAGAAAATGCTGTACAAGTTAGCAAATCAGAAAAAATAACCAAGCTTAATCAAGAACCACTGGTTATTGAAACACTGAAGATGCACTGTTTGCAGACAGAGATATGGGGGAAAAAACACTTTTTTCTCTTTTTAAGGCTTGCCAAAACTCTGAAGCAGTATGAAACAAGTGAGAAAAATGTAAGTGGGACAGTACAAAGTGTTTTTATTAACTTAAATGTGCATAAAACGTTTCTACGGTTTTTATTTATCCTAGTCACTGCCTTCATTTGAGGCAAAATCAACACCCTTTGCAGCATCTTTAAGCTCACATGGACTTGTTTTTGAGGAGACTGAAGCCACGTGAACTAAATCAACAACAAGCAGATTGTCCTTCCTTTTAATGTTATCATTTGGAAAGAGCCCACTGAATTGTGATGACCTCCCTTTGGAGGATCCACTACCTGACCTTCCCTCACAGTGAGGAGTTCGACCTCTCAAAAGCACAGCAGTGACTACGCCTCCCTCCGTCCTCTATCCTCCATCCTCTTTTTATGTCTCCAACAACGCATTAGTAGGGAAAAATGCTGAAAGCAACTGTAACCGGCAAAAACTTCAAAAGCCTTGCCGGAAGGTCCCCCCCATCCCCCCTTCCCTTCCTCGCTTCCCCCCTCACTGTTAAGCCTTTAATCACAGTTTAGTCACGCTCAGCCCTAATTAAAGACCCCTCCGATTCACAGGCGGGCGTCCCAATCTCTGCCTGACCAGAAAGCGGGCTCTACCGCTCCCTCTCCCTCCTTCTCCCTCTCCCTCTGTCTCTCCTGGTCTCTCATTTTGCCCTGCGAGACCAGCTCTTTAACTAACAAGCGTGGCAGCGCTGGCTCGCTACGCGATGCCTCCAAGGTGTCGTCGGGAGATAATGAGTTTGGGTTACCAGCTTCAGTTTTCAATGAATCCTCCTGAAGAGACTGATGAGAGGGTGTGCCGAGAAACAAAGCACCAGCTGCATTGTGGACTCTGTAAGTACTTTCTGAGTGGGTGTCGCGCAGACTACTTCGGCCTGTGTAACGCAATAAGTAGTCCGTGATATCCAAGGACGAGACTCTGAAATGAGCTGCTTTTGCTGGTCTCTGTTGTACTGCAGGAGAAGATGGCAAAGATTTGTAGATTTCCCTTAATCGTGAAAATCCACGTTTCCACATCTCTCTCTCTCTCTCTCTCTCTCTCTCTGTATGTGTGTGTGTGAGACACGTGTCTGAGTCAATGAATGTGTGTTTATCCACTCAGTTTTCTGCAAGTAGAGTGAACATGAAATAAAACACTTACAAAAACTGCTACATAACCCATGCTAATCAGTCTTTAAAAGCTTTGACTTTAAGTTTGTGTGTGCGTGTGCATGTATGTGTGTGTGCATTACCTTCAGGATGAAACCCTCTGGGCAGGTGAGTTGGTCGTACCACATGGCCTTGTACATGAGCAGGAGAAGCAGGCTGGTCAGGAAGGCCAGCGTGATGAGAATCAGACCTGTAATCTGAGCAACAAACACACACAGGCACATTAACACAAACACACACACACACACACACACACACACATATATATATATACATACATACACACCACTTAAAGGATGAGGTGGCTGATATATTTTCTTATTGTCCACAAATGACTCAATCATTCAATCCCTCAAACCGTGCCTACAGCAGACAAAAGTTGTAAAAAACAAACCAAATACAGAATTTCTTTGTATGAACAAAGAGCACAGTGCCTTTTGCAGACTACTTTCATCGCAAATTAATACACATTTGGTGCTCTAGGAAGTATTTATGTCAAAAAGGTGATATATGTGGGACTGGATCAAGATAAGTTATAATGTGTGTTCACTGTACTGCAAGAATATGTCAGCCAGTGCACTGGTTTGACTCAAGTGAAATTTAAATTACATTAAATTGCTTTTTTTTTTTTGTCTGCTACAGCACATATCTGCTTTGTAAATCACTTGTCCTGCATTTGCCTCTGGAAAAAAAACTTGAAAACTGAAAGGGAGAAAGGTATTTTATATATGATTTGCACTCATGGTGGTGCCCCCTAGTTTTTGTCCAATTACAATACGATGCATGGTGAGAAAACAATGAGTGTTTCTGATATTTCCCCCCAGGAAGTTCTTTCTTCTTTTTAATAATACAAAACTTTTAACATTATTCTAGACAGCAACAAGGGACGACTAAATGTGCTTTTCAGTTGAACTTCTAATACAGTTCTTGTATTATGCAGAGCTGCGGCACACAGTAACAAACTCAAGACTTGCGTGTGTGTGCATTGTTGGTTTTGGTCCTTTCATGGGATTTACTGACAATAAATAAAAATCTAGAATATTCTAGATTCTAGAATTTTAATCACAACTGATTTCCCAACATCATGTTGCTGCTGTACCTTGGCTTTATCTGAAACATCACTGTAGAAGTTGATATTCAGCTTCTTGATGTTGGGCACGTACAGCTTGTTCTTCTTCTGCGGCTGCAGCTGATATTGTGTTGACGTCTTCACAATGACCTGGAGGGGAAACAATGCAGCGTCATGGTGACTCTTCTGGAAGCAAACAATGCGGCATTATTTATTTTACATTATGGTTGATGAGTGACGCTGTCCCCAGTGTTCAGCTCAGGTTCAGTGATCCTGTATCCACTTAAAATACAATTTTGCATGTCTAAAAATACAGAAGCATCATTTGCCAAAGCAGCTAGTTTTAATCAATGCTTTAAAAAGACATTTGGGAGATACAAAGTGTTTCTTATGTTAATATTTCAGCAACATCTAATCAGCCTGTGGAACATCCTGTGCTGCTGAGTGCATCATCCAACCAAAATATGACTGTGTGGGCTTTCTCAATGCATTATGCATTCACAGAGGTGCTCGCATTGCGTGGGCTGATGCCAAGGTTTTAACCTGGGACAGTAGGTAAGTGAAGGTAAATACACTCTCAGTCTCAGTTTTGAGGTTTATGCTCGGAAGGCGTGTACACCCGCCTTAATGATGTTTGTGCAGACGTGTCTTGCAGAAAGCCTTAATCTGTTGGCTGTTTCTGTAACACGGTAATGCATGGTTGGTTGTGCTCGGGATGCAACGTAAAAGCATGGTTTCTAGAGAAAAAGTGGACAGGCACATAAACAGAATCACAAACACAAACCTAACAGGCCATTTTTACCTTGTCTGGGAACGACTGCTGGAGCTGGTTGACCTCCAAGGGTGTGATGAGGGGGATGTTATCAAAGCCATCGTCCACAGACGGCTGCTTCTCCTGCTTATCAGACAGATTGCTGCCCAGCTTCACCATGGCTGCTCAGCTGCCTGAAAATGCCGGGATGGATCTGAAGAGCAGGGACAGACAGCTCAGGTCAGGCTGACTCAGACTGTGTGCTTCATAACAAATTGTGACAGCGCTGCTTGTAGCTCGAACGGAGGATGCTGCCAGGACACGAGAGAAGGTGAAGATGACAGAGTGATGAGGAAAAACAGACCGGGATGACAGCAATGTAGACATCAAAAGAAGAGGAGAAATTTTAAAAAAGTATTTTTGATGCTAGAAGTTAGTCTGAGATGTCTGTCTGTCAGTATACCACTTTATATCTCAACAACTATTGGACTGCCAAGAAATCTGGTGATGCTCTGACTTTTCTTTTTCCTCTGGCGTAACCAGGAGGTTGACATATGTGCAGTTTTTTTAGCCTCAGGTATACGCTGTGTTTGCTTTGCGTGTTAATTAGCAAATGTTCACATGATAACATACAAAACTAAGATGGTGCATATGGGAACATAATACCTGCCAAACATCAGCATATCAGTGTTGTCAGAGTATGAGTATGTAAGCGTGCTGATGTTATCATTAGCTCAAACCAATATGCTGACATACAGCCTGTCTGTAGGTGCTTAGTCTATTTAGATTGTGAAAACAAAAAGAATATAAAATAGGAAAACATACACTTTGGAATAACATATTTATTTATATATTTATATATAAGGGTATTGTATATCTGTGTATATCTGTTTTCTGGTAGATTATGACTCTGTTAAAAATTGCATACTACATAACTTTTCTTACTAAGTATGACATAAAATTGAGGACGTAGATCGCTCTAACCACACAGTGTGCAGATTGTAATATTGCAAGAAATGCTCAGATGTATACTAAATTATCAAAACCTCTAAGTGTGAGCTTACTTGACACACTGCCCCAGAATGCACTTCTGTCTGTCTAACAGTGGACTGTGAAGTCCCATGATTCAGAGCAGACGTACAGTTGGAGTATTACAGTCTGCGGGTAAATACTTAATCCTTAATTTAGTACACAGAATGCAGTACATATTGATTATGAGTATGTAGTATGTGTTTCTTGTAGTGTGCGATTTCAAACACAGCCTATGTGCCAGATTTTTTCTTGGCTGGGAGCAGTGACTTCCTGGAGTTGCCGCTGCTAGCCTGGCAACTGCTCGGAGCTGGCACATAACCCACATTAAGCCATAACACGTGGTTCTTACACTGAAGTATCTCTGAGAATTAAATATATGAGATAAACTTAGTGAGCTTTAGGGATGCTGGTAGGTGGATTTTCAAGAAAGGCTAGTTGTTTCCACCTGTTACCAGTTTTTTTATGCTAAGAAAACATAACCAGATTGCAAAGCTTTATATCTACAGCACAGATATGAGTGCCATCAATCGTCCCATTTAATGCTCAACAAGAAGAGGAATAAGAGTATTTCTGGAAACACCTAACTGTTCCTTTAATAATTGAGTAATTCAGTGAGGTTATTGCAAGTGGAGTAATGATTATCTGGCTTAAAAGTGGAAGCTTATTTAAAAGATTTATGCATTTGCAGCCACGCTCAGGGAAGCCTGCTCTCCAACTGATTACCCAATCTCGAGTAAACATGTTTTATAACTGCTGCGTATGATTAATCTCGCACATCTCTTCCTCCAGACTCTTATCTTTAATGTCTGCAATCGACGTGCGAATCTATTGCGGCACCGACTCTCTGCCCCGATTCTATTTTCTCTCCTCGATCAAACAATCATCTAAATGTGGAAGGCAGAGGTGAGGAGCCACTTATCTCATTCACACAGCGCAACACAACACCTTCCCTCAGCCAAGGACCCCACGGGCCCCTCTGACGCCAGCGACTCACAATGATGATACACGCAGCAGGAGGCAAAGAGCTACAGTATTTATGCTGCAGGAGAAATCCCTGATGCACAGGGAAATGTGTTTTTGATAAAGGGAGATACAGGATCATTAACGGAGGCCGGCGGACGCATGTGCTGTAAATAAATTATCTGCCACAGATTGGAGTTTATGTTGCCATTAGGTGTAAACCTTATGAGATGATTGATGATGATTGATGATTTTTTATTGTTTAATTTCACAATTCTCTGTTGGGTGAGAAACTCCACCATATTAGACATTTCAACATGTAAAAACCTGAAGCCTGCTGCGTATTTGACGTATTTGACTTAAAGCTCACCTACAAACCAATCACTCAAGACCAATGGTGCAAAATAATCCCCTATAAATTCTGTAAAAGACAAAGACATATCTTCTGTTGCACAATCTTTTCAGATTATGTCATAATAAGCAGTTAAAGAGCAGCTTTTATTGAGTGGAAAAAACAGGATCTTGAATAAGCGTATTAGTCAAGACTACAGTAAGCAGTCCCTGTTGTCCTCGGTGAGTGGGTGCCTAAAGTGGTCATCTGTGCTGACCACCATTTTCCTTCCCCACAGTTGGAGTGAAGTGTGGGTATGATGAATCATCCTGAATGTGTGATTAACAAATGAGCCTGTTGTTGCTGTCAAACACTCACTGTTCCCACACTCTGACAGGAAACAGGGCCCGACACATAAGAGCTGCAAAGTGACATCTTCTAAAATGCACTCTTTTTTTCCCCTCCTTTTTTTATTCATAATGTTGAAATCAGATCGATAACGGCACGGTTGAAAAGCTGAATTCACCATCTCGACCTGACACGAACCCACCGGTCCACAGGACAAGGGACAAGCTGTCTAAAAAGGTGAAGACGTGCCGTGTTATGAATGGATAAGAGTGGGCTCTTTGCGCCCGTGCCTCTTAGGTTCTTCAGGGTTCACCGGTCATGCATATCCAAAACTTGCTGCATTGAAGACTGCTGCGACAAGATACACGGGCAGAGCAACCAGGACTCAGAGAGCACAGATTTAACAGCCCCACATGAGACACAGAGAGAGAGAGGAAAAACAATTACCTCAAGAACAAATTCTCTATCTAATCATATGTCTGAATTAAGCATCATTACATCCTTTATGGCACACATGTTAAATCTCCACTGTGCATTACCTAGTACGTGATGAGTCTTCAATGAGTCAGTGACTTAATGGATGTAGCCTGAAGCCATAAGGACACCCAATAGCCTATATGAGTGTTTGATTATATTTTTTTATGTAATGTGCAGGTAGAGCGAATCACAGCGCACTTCTGTCCTATTTTAAGACCCGAATACAGGCGTGATGCCCCTCACTCATTGATTAAAGCTTAATAATGCATTTAACTGCACTATTTATCTTATTCACATGAATACATCCCTATCACACACAGGATGGTGTTGACAGACAGACAGACAGACAGATTCCGCAGGGTACAGGCTGTCTTTTCCCGCACACCTCTCAGTCTAACACACAGAAATGTGGACGTGGAAAAGGGGGAGAAATTAAACTTACTGTGCTCTGCGGTGCTCTCCCGTCGCTGGTGGACGGATCGGACCCTCTGATGCTGACGGGGCTCGGTTACCGTGGTGATGTGCGATTCACGGCACGTACCTCAGCCCGGAGCAGGCTCGGAGCTCCGGAGGCTGGCAGCTCGGTGCGTTCAGGGGTCGTGTGGCCGGTCGGGAAACCGCGCGTCCTCAGCGGAGAAGAGTCCTGTCTCGATTAAACACGGGATGTTTTTTTTGTTTGTTTTCTCTCTCTCTCTCTGTCTCTCTCTCATACCGGGTCTGAGGGTCTCCTCCAGCTTCTGAGTGGGAGACACAGCGCGGTTACTTTACGGCTGCGCCAAACTTGTGCGCGACGCGATGCGTTCACATGGAAACGGCGCTGACGGGATCGATGAGCCGCGGACGAGAACACAGCAGCGTCTCACACTGAAAGTACTTTGGCAAGCGTGACAACTTATTCTGCAGACTAGAATTGCTGGTCTGAAGTGTTTTGGTGTTGCTTTTCTGTAAAGTTCAAACCGAGTTAACCCTTTGAACGCTCTGGATTTGTCAGTGTTCCTCGTAAATGTCCTCTTAAATGTGTCTTTTCGGTCAGAGAAAACATTTCTTCACACTACAGGACAGCATCACACGTGTTTCTGTGAGCTGCGTTGGGCTGAAGTGCAGTTTTGAGTTACTTCTGACTGAAGTATTTCCATTTACTTCCACATTTCTTCCAGCTTTTTGTGGTTTTCACTGCACTGCATTTATGTGACAGCCGTAATTATCTGCAGTAGCACGTTTAGTTCTCCAATTTTGCATTTAAAATCAGTGTGTGAACATTTATAGTACACTATAATGGAGTTGTAAGCAGGTATGAGGATATTTACAAGTGTTTATTAATGCAGAGCAACAATTGTAACTCTTCCTGCGAAGACACATTTTATTTTATTATGAATGTGTTTTACCCTGTTTTCATTCAGCAGCCTTCATTTATGTGTCCACAGGAGGAGTTATAGTAGATGATGGATACAATAAACACATAACATAACTGCATTATGGAGTATTATAAAGTATTAATTACATGTATGCACACTGTTTATGATGCCAAAATGGGGGCTTCAGAATGTACTTTGCCAGATGTGTGTAATGTGTTGCTTTGCCACTTTAGTTTAATATATTACACACAAATATATTTATGAAAAATGATGACATTTTAACTTTCCAACAGTTTAGATAAAGTAGTTTAAATGAATATAAGTCTGCTTACATATTCATACATCTATGATAATATAATAATAATAATAATGTGACTCTGTACAAATGATAAAGCTGCATAATAAGCACTTTTGACAGCTGAAGTTCATGTTGCTGTTACAATTTCTGCACTTTTTCTTCTGTAACAAGAGAAACTGAGTACTTTCACTTGTTATAGAGTGTTTTCACATTGTGATATTGTTACTTTTACTGAGTGATCTTAGTAGTTTTTGATACTTTGAAATGCTGACACCTTCAAGCAAAAGATGGGACCTTTTGTTAACAAACTGAAAATCTAAAGTTTTTCAGTAATGGGCTGAAGGTCAAAGGTGAGCTGATGTGGTGTAGCTCCGCTGCCTTTGACCCACTAACAGATATCCTGTGACCTGCGTGACCTGAGGAGTCTTCAAAGACACATTCGAGCATGTGTGTATTTCTGGGTTATTGACTCTTGAATCAAAGGCGTCTTGCTGTGAGGAAGAGCGAGGTGGAGCACCTTACTGAGGGGTTTTTGATCCATGGTGATGCGGTTCACCTCTCTCGGTGAAGGTGAGGAGGAGGTGATGCATATGCAGAGGTGTGTGTCGAAGAGAAAGAGCCAGTATTTATTCCTACGTGTGTTTAAGCGTGTCTGTATGTGTGTGTGTGTGTGTGAGACAAGCCTGTGTTTGAGAGAGAGAGAGAGAGAGAGAGAGAGAGAAAGAGTAATGTGTGTGGAGAATGAGTGGGAAGAAGGAGCCAGGCTCGTCTGCAGATTTAGATCAACCTTTTCATGGAAGGAGGACTCATGCTGTTTTCCTCTTTGGCCGTGCCTGACTGTATGAATTCATTATGCCTTTAGGGGAGCACTCGTCCAAAAATCGGCTCTGAAACCCCCCACGCCCCCCTGACAACCCATCAATTGGGCCTACATTTATTATTTTGACCTTTCCTTTGCGGGGGAGTGACATCAAAGTGGATCCTCCACCCGTTCCTCTGTAAGGAGACGGAGGTGTCATCCTCACAGTGTGAGAGGCAGACTGCCGGCCTGCGCTGGTTTTGTTGTCAGTGAAGAGGAGAGCCGCAGTCTGAGTCAACATAATTAAAATGAGAATCAATTAGGCCGCAGTGTATGGGAGAAAAACTGTGTGAAACCAGGCATGTTAATGCGTGTGGGCATGTTTGTTTGTGTATGTGTGTGTCTGCACATCAGATTATTTGATAATTTTATATATAAAAATTTATAATATCACTCTTACTTCAACCATACATAATTCAGATCAATCCTCTCATAAAAGAACACATTTTATGTACAGGTAGTCACTGGTAATATGTCTTTTCTTCATTTATTTTAGAAACAGATATTCTGTATGCATGACAACAATAATGATATTATTCATTCTTTTAATCTTGAACTGAAAAATATGCTTTACACTGGCAGTCATTTAACCTGTTTACTTTATATAGTTCATTAAAAACAAATTAGCCTATGATCTAAAACACAGACAGTAATTAATCAGAATTTAAGGCGTCTTTTTTACATTTATGTGGAGTGATTTTCTCTTAAGTACTGTAAGAGGAAGATCTCTGTTCCCGCAGTTACGCAGGAGCAACAAAACTATTTAGCAGTAAACTGGTTCCAGTTGGCAAAGTGAGTTCTGAAAAGTGAAGCTCAAGGGGGGAGACCAGACAATCAAATGAAAAGGTATAGCCTCAAAACCATTATTGAAATAAATGAAAATGTTTCTGAAAATACTTAAAACTGCTGAGATGATTTAAAATGATTCCTTTAATCATAAGATCAAGTTTTATAGTATCACCAACAGACACAGGCAGTTCTTTCTGCTCCTTCTGTCTCATTTACAAACACTCCCCTCTCGCTCAGAGATGCTTTGACTGACTGTGGATCTGAAGCTTTTGAATCAATTTATTTGAGGCAGAGCGATGACGATGTGGTTACAGGAAAAAGAAGAACAGACGTTGGTGTTCACCATGAACAATACAAGCACAGTGCTTCCTTGTGTTTCCACAGCCAGTAACTGTGGTTCATAAATAGCGTAAGAAGACCACAAACTTTCATACAATTCAAAAGTGAAAACCCTGTTCATTTATGTGGGGGTTTTTTTCTTTTTGTTTTTACTTCAAATGTATATTGTTCTAATTCACACAAATATTTTTTTAATTTTTCTAATTTATATCCAGTTTGATATTATGATCTCTTATTATGGTTAAAGTTTAGAGGGGGGTTCAGCTGTGGTTAAAGTTTAAATTATGTCTGCTCCTCTCCATACATATCAGATGTTGAATATATAATAATGTTTATCATCGTACAAATAATCACACATTTTCACTGAGGGCGGGCTGATTCAGGGATGTATAGATTATTATGTCAGTTTTATAAAAAATATCCAGTGCTTTTGATAGTATTATGCAACACTTCATTAAACAGGAAGAGCTCAGAGACTGGGAAAAACAAAAAACAAAACCAGATATTACAGTTAAAGTCAGACCCTCTCTCTAGATGACATCTGTGGCAGCCACTGAATTATTCAGTAAATGGACTAAGGTACACGGTTTCCATCCTCAGAGTACTGACACATAAGACACTGTGGCTCACAGAGATCTGCAGCAGGATCTTTCAAGTCTGAAAGTCCGAATCCCCTTACACAGCACTGCCCGCTCAGCTCTCCTCTCCAACCTTCACTCATCTCTTCTCTGGCTCAGCAAGCACAGACCGTTTCGTATCTTTCCTCCTCAGCAGAAAACTCATCTTCTGAACAACATCGCCCTCTTCCCACTGAACAATTTAACCTTTCCACGCTCTCTAAAAATATCCCATCTGTCTCTCTTGTTGTCTGTGTCCTTTTCAGCATTCAATCCTTGCTCCACGGTACAGTCTCACCAACATTAAAAAACGAGGATGTTTTGGTTGTTGCTTCTTTTTCTTTTGGTTGCTTGACTTTGTTTAAAGACATCATGGCTTCTTGTTTTTTTTAACACACTAAATTGTAAATGCCAGTAAGAACATCCATGAAACATCAGACACATGGGAATAAGAAGAATAAAACACATGCTATGCTAAGTGCATTGGAAATATTTTCTATTTCTACAGTGGGTTTCTGTACCTTTATTACAATATTATTGATCATTGTCTTTTATTTTAACAAAAACAGTACAAAAAGGAGTAATTATGCTCTATCACAGAATCCTAATTTTGCATTCTTTGTTGAATACATTATTTTTCAAGTATGAAGGTTAAATCTTTCTTCATTTTCACACTTTGAAAAAACAATAATAAACTTCTACTTGATAAAACTAATAGTTCCTCTTAATAAAACTAATAGTTCAGATTCATGCTGTACATTTTTAAGTCTCCTCACATGTGCAGCAGTTACTGACTTTATCTTCTTCTCTGTAGCGTGAACAGGCGGCTGAACTCAGTATATTGTTAAGGGTCTTAAGGGAGACTTGGGTAGGGAGGTTAAAATTTCAGTGTTGAGAAAAACCTGAGGTAATACAAAATATCCAAACATAGATGATCAAATTTGTTGAGTATGAGATGAGTTTGTGTGCAGAGATACCTTTTCATGTGTTTCATTACATGTTTATAAAGGTGCATCTCTAAGAGCCAAATGCAGTAAGTGCTTAAAGCTGCTGAGGTAGTTTTAGTCAGCTGCTTTACCAACAGAGCCATCTAGTGTCTGACGGGCCACACGACCAGTCGAGCACAGACTGAGCCCAACAACAGAGTGTTACTGTGTCGAAACGACTGTCTGTGCCGGTCTGGGGTTCAGATGGATGAGGAGCAACACGTCTCACTGTACATTTTGAGTTCAGCCGGTGGGTATGTTCAAAGTGTGAAGGATCAGTTTTCATTCTTCACCAACAGATGGCAACAGCACATCAGTGACGAGAGTGATCTCACATGGCTTCATCAGACAATGAGCTAATTACCAAATTATACTCTGTTGTACTGTTGATGTGAAAATTAACAGTAATTCATGTTTAATGAATTCGACAACTAAAATATTTGTGTGTTTTAAAGCACTTTTAAAGCACAGGTATTATTTTTTTAACAATAATAAACAGATTTAATAAATGACGCCTTAGTGAAAAGTACATATAACAAGATGCAGTGACACTGTTAATGATGCTGGATATGAATAGATAAATTCTATTAAAGTCTACATAAATTATGTAATAATTAACTACTCACTCTCTGAAAACACAAAAACTCAAGAAGGTTATATAAGGTTTATAAGACTATTTAACTGAATTTGCTCAATTCTGTGGCTGAGCTGAAAATATATTTTTACTGAATTGACGCTTAACATATATAGTCAATAATCCATTAAAAATGCATCACATTAGGAAAAAGCAGCAGTGCAGTAAAAGTCCTGCATTAAACAGTGATTATTTTGTGTTGTAATATAATAGACCAGTTTCAGCTATTTATCATATTTCAGGAGTTTGTGATCTATTTTAATGCGAGACCTACCTTCTTAAAAACAAACAAACAAAAATATCCAGAATAATCACATCAATGTGCAAGTTAACTAACAGTTAAGGTTAGAATTAGGGTTATAATAATTACAATAAAATAAAGTTATATTAATATAACTAGATTACAGATATCATCCTGCTGATATAATGATATCTTAAAACATGTTTCAAATTATTTTGTAAGTTTAGTTTGGGTACTATTTACGACTGACAAACATGAACTTATTAGTACCTCTGAGAATCTATTTATCAGTTTCAAAATAAAAAACAAACACTGCAGTTGATAGCTGTGTTGTGTACCAGAGGGACATGTTCACACCTTGCAATAATGCCTGATAACACATTAAACCACAACTGAATTCCAGTCTGAGGTGTTAATAAGCACACTTTAATGTCAACACATGATGCAACCACATCCTCTTTACACGTGTGACCCGTGAGCACAGCTCGGGCAGTAAACATGAATGCAGTTGTTTGCAAAAAAAAAAAAAGGGGGGCCACAGCTGAGCTGAAAATGAGATAAATGTCAAACAGTTAAAAAGAAATTCACAAAGATACATCAAATACAGTAGAAAGAAGTGTATTCAACTTTCTGCAACAGTCCAACGGCCTGGTAGGAAGTTTTTAGTGGAACATAAACACAAATGCAAGCTCAAAAACAAAATGAAAGGTGGAAAAAAGACAAACAGCTCTCTCCCGTACATCCACGTTCATGCATTCATCAGTAGGTGACAATGAAACTGCCTACAGAAATGAGGACCAAACCCTGTAGTCCTCTCTACTTAAGTTCTGCTAAGTTTGAGCAGATTTATGCTATATAGGGTTTTTTATATTACCAATATAGTATTTGTTGAGCTGGACATTGATGACATGTAACTGTGAGTCACAAATCAAGATGAGGACATAGTCAGCTTATGGCTTTATGGACCCTTCTTCTGACTTTATTGTCTTTATTGGGTCAAGATTTTCACTGAGGAAAAAATGGAGGGCACAAACCAGCTATGACCCCGTTGAAATATCTCTCCTTCCAGCTATACATTTGCCTCATATAGGTGATGATGCTTCGGCTTTCTCTACATGCCGGGGCTGGAGAAGCAGGGGAAGCGCAGCAGCTAACGGCACTTATTCGCCATTGTGCAGCTCGTCAGGACTTGTGGGTAGGCGGAGAACTTGGCCTAGTGTGGAGATATCTGAGCTACACTCCATCTACGAGGGCATCCTCAAGGCCTTGGTGAACAGTGACCGTCTGGTGTTTGCTTTCTCCCTTCTGTGGGAGGATTGCATTTAGTTCCTCAGAAAGAGCATCTACCTTCAGGCCACTATAGGAGGCTGGTAGAGGACATCCCTAAGAGACTGTCTTTGCATACTTTCAAATTCAAATTGCTACAATGGTTAGCATTATTGTTTATTGCGAATTTCTGATCTTTGTTCTTATTAATGTCAATGTGATTGTAGGAGCCAAAACTAGTTATGTTTTACTTTAATCATATGGTTTAGGTCTTTTCATATTTAGTTGTGTGGTTGGTG
>JBAJHX010000051.1:8880497-8902299 GCA_037176925.1 Amniataba percoides
ACTGCAAAATACCAAAGTCAAATTCCTTGTATGTGTTCACGTACTTGGCAATAAAGCTAATTCTGATTCTGATTCTGGCTCTGAATTCTGATTCTGAAAATGTTAAGCGTGCCATCCACTACACCTAGTATGTGTATGAAGAAGGCCAGCAGAATCACCACTAAGAATCAGTTCCAGTTGAGAGCTGATACCAAAAGCAGTCCAGCTCAGTTCAGCTTGTTACGCATTAGAATGTTTCCATTGTCAAAAGTTGGGGATGGCACCAATAGGTCTACTCCATGCGGTCCCAATTGTTGTTACTGTAATGGAAGAATATGTACCAGCGTTAACCTTATGCACTAATGTTGACCTTATTCTGGGGTCACAGCAATGTTGTTTTCCTTTGAATGATGCAAGAGCAGAAGCTTCCTGTACAGATGCACAGGATGCAGATTTGCTAATCTTTATTATAATCTACCTTTTTAAAATGCCATAAAACTGGGGCAAACAGTTTTGCACGGTCTCATTTAGAAAACGGGAAGTTCTTCTGTATGCCATTCTCTAACACTGTCTCTGTACTGTGTTACTGAATTTCATCCTGTGTTGCGCAACCAGAAATAAAATTCTGCACTGGAAACAGAATCAAGAAGAGTCGCCCGTCTGATTGCACAGCTGTGTGTAGCCAAAGAGCCTGTGGAAATTTAAATTCTTAGTTGCAGACAAAAAATTTCCACGACATTACCTCACTGCTGAGGTAGACTGACCCTGGACTCAAATATTGTGCAAGACACACTGCTGTCCCTTGTGGGGCCGCCGAAGAGAAAGAGACAATAAAAGAGAGACAATAAAAACAAAAGGAAAGATAAAAGTTGTCGCAGTAATAAATAATTTATATGGACTCATGAACTGATTAACATACATCGAAAAAGGATTCAATAACCTGGCCAATCCTTTCAACTTTGGCTCCAGGAATAAATATAGTTATTTGGGCAAAAACTTGTTCTGTTAAAAGAAAATTAAAACATATTGCTTTGAATGAATTGGATGCATCCACCGCCTGTGATTTTTGTGCTTTTCAGTACCTCTACTAAATTGAACATCAAAAGGTAAAAATCATTTTTAGTAAATTAAGGACCTGCACAGGCCCGGACCTGCTATGAATCCTGTCTCCTCACTCAGAGACGAACCCTTGAGTTATTCTGGATTAATAAGATCACTGACTTCATGTGTTTGGGAAATGACTCAAAGTTTCACGACACCATTGATAACATCCTCGCCCTTTGTTGGTCAAAGATGCCATCGTCCATCACGGTCTGCAGGAACTGTTGTTGGTTGTCTCCCAATTCTGTTGAGACGTGTCTCTGGCTGCTTAAATCAGTGCTTTGCATGGCTGCTCTGTCGCTATCTGTAAGAACGTGTGAAGAGGAGACAAATTGTACAGTTCGTTGAA
Organism: Amniataba percoides; assembly: GCA_037176925.1. Taxonomy (NCBI): domain Eukaryota; kingdom Metazoa; phylum Chordata; class Actinopteri; order Centrarchiformes; family Terapontidae; genus Amniataba; species Amniataba percoides. The sequence goes on from JBAJHX010000051.1 coordinate 8,881,927, forward strand.
TCTAAGTGTTGCGTCCAGGGCATAGAATCCAGCGTGAAAACCAGAATCTGAAATCAACTAACTTTAACAAAGCTTTAAGGTAAAAAGTTTTTAATCATCATTTGCATGAAACTGATATGTTGCATCATGTAACAGTGGGATTAAACTGAGAAGAGGGGAGGGTGGAATACGGGAGGGAGAGGTGAGGAAGAGGAGAGATGGGGAGAAATTAAAGAAATAGTCTGACAGCAGCAGCGGTGATGAAGAGCGTGACCGGGGAGTGCGGTCGGAGATAAGTGAGCTGCACTATGACTGGTTCGACCAGAGAGCTGCTGTTCACCTCACCAACCTCCCCGGGTGCTTGACGATGGAGGGCCTGGAGGGAGCCGAGCTCTGCTACCCCAAGCGCCAGAACGTGTCTTGCAGGGGTTTAATGCGTCCTCGCTCGGAGGCCGTGCTCCTCTACGCTCTGCTCTCCTCCGTCTCCTTCCTCACCGTCACTCTCAACCTGCTGGTCATCATCTCCATCTCCCACTTCCGACAGCTCCACACGCCAACCAACCTGCTCCTGCTCTCGTTGGCCGTCTCGGACCTGCTGGTCGGGCTGCTGGTGATGCCCGTGGAGACCCTGCGGTTCGTGGAGGCCTGCTGGCTGCTGGGCAACCTCGCGTGCGCCCTGTCTTACATTATCGGCTTCACCCTCACCTCGGCCTCCGTGGGGAACATGGTGCTCATATCCATCGACCGCTACGTAGCTATCTGTTACCCCCTGCAGTACCCCAACAAAATCACCCGCGGCAGGGTGGAGGTGTCCGTGTGTCTGTGCTGGGCCTGCTCATTGCTCTACAACGGCCTGATTTTAAAGGATCATCTCAGGCAGCCGGACAGATACAACTCCTGCCACGGGGAGTGCGTGGTGGTGATCAGCTACGTGTCTGGCACCGTCGACCTCGTCTTCACGTTCATCGGCCCCTGCTCCGTCATCCTAATCCTGTACACGAGAGTGTTTGTCGTTGCCGTGTCTCAGGCCAGAGCCATGCGGTCTCATATTACGGCTCTAGCAGCGGGAAAAGTAACGGCAAAGAAATCGGAGAAAAAAGCAGCCAGGACTCTGGGTGTGGTAATCTTGGTGTTTCTGCTGACTTTCTGTCCGTATTACTACCCTTCTCTCGCAGGGCAGGACATTTCAAACAGTGCTTCGTCCTGGGCTGTTGTGTCCTGGCTGTTGTACTTTAATTCTTGCTTGAATCCTCTCATATACGCTTTTTTCTACCCGTGGTTTAGAAAGGCTATCAAGTTCATCATCACTCTGAGGATACTAGAGCAGGACTCGTGTCAGGCGAATATATTCTAAAGTCCCTGCATGTCTTTTTGGAATGTGATAAACTTAAACTGATGTTGGTCGCTGATGTAGCTGTAGAGTATTTAAACAATGCAGAATGTGACATTTTATATTTCAGCCTATGATTTGCTCTGTCTCGCTGAGCAGCGTGTTAGTCTGACAGAATTAGGACTCAGCATAAAAACAGCAGAGTGGATCAAGTTCAGAAAAATCAGAAAAATATTCAGCAACTCTTGATAACCGGCTGATTGTCTGTTATTTATTTCCTGCCCTTCTACATTTACATTAAAATGATATCTAATAAACTAATTAAATTCTATAACTATCTCATCTAACAATATTTCACTTTTGAGTTAAGAAAATTTAAATGGGCTTTTTCAACTTATTCAACTAACTACTAATTAATTAATCATCAGACTATCCAATAACAGAAATAGTGTATATTTGCAGCCTCAGTGTAATAATAGTTGAACAAAATGAATGTTTGCATATAGTCGCATAGCCTATTAAGAGCCGTTCCCTTTGTTTGTCATATACAGCATGTTATGTAGCTGAACAGACTGAACCTGACAGGTGAAATTTTGTAAAGTCTTTGTAAAGGTTTGTGCTCAAATTATAGATTTGTTATTATACAGGGACAAAAATATCACAATAAATATATTACATATTGTTTTTATTTTTTCTTCTAGGTAATTGAGGAAATAAAACATGACTGTAAGTTTAAGATCAGAAAGAAAGAGAGCTCAGAAAGAAATGTGTGTCATTGTTAGTTACTCCCTCTAAACGCAAGGTGACATTTGAATTACACATGTAAGCATTTTGTAGCACTGAACCATCTTCACTTCATGAAGAAATATGTCCAGTGGCAAACGTTCTCATGTGCTATGATGTTTGGTAAAATTCTAAATGCTTTTGTAATCATAAAGGCTGATTTATAGTTGAAAGTAAATAAGATGGATTAATAGGTTTTGTGTTTTGCAGATATTAAAAAATGTCAGCTAAAATTAAATTTTCAGAGGCTTTATGTTGTTTGTAAGTAATTACTCTTGAAGCAGCAGATATAAGCAGATATAAATAACAATGTGGAAGGAAACTTACTCTGGAAGGAGGAAGGAAAAAACATTTAGTTGCAGACTGGATGACGAGAAAGTGCTCTGGCTGGGGGTTTTTTTGTATGGTGATCGTGTATAAATAAACATAATAAAGACATTCATGTGAAACATCTTTTCATTTATTATTGTAAAAATAACAATTAAGAAATTTATATTAACAATTTAGTTTATTACGAAGTTATGTTAAAAATACAAAACAATCTGAACACACAAAAAAAGATATCTGATGCTGAAGTCTTCATCTTCTGGACTGGGAATGGGGCCGTCTGACTTCTGTAATGAACAAAAATAAAAAAAAACTGTGAAACATACAAGGAGGCTCATTCATTTGTTTTACACTCAGTAATACAAAAGCAAAGGCAAAGTCAAGTGTAATATACAACATTGTTTTAAAAGTGCAAAAAACACTAACACAAAAGTCAACATATTGATATTGCTGAATAAGTTTTATCACCTTCATTCTTATATAAAGCATTCAAGCTATAGATCAGTAAATGTTTTATTTTTTTCCTAAAGTGAAAATAATATTTTAGCACATATGTAGTAAAAGGTGGTGCTTTAAATGTGCATCTGTGTAATTAATATGGGTATAAAATGTGTACAAACAACATCCATAAATAAGCAACATATACCAGGAATTTCGTGCGGCCAAAAGTCATCACAAGCTGGACACCGCGGCTCTGATCTTCCTTTAAAGTATCTGGCCACACACGGGTTGTGTATTTTTATGCCACATGTAGGATTCTCACAAATTTGGCACTGAAAGAAAAAAAAACAAACAAACCAGATCAGATTAAAATTGTTACTTACTCATTTTTGCATCTGTCTCACATCAACAGAACTAAAGCAAAAATAATATTCATTTTCTATAAAAATCCTCAGTGTCAACACAGCTGCAGCAACTCAATATGACACAAGTACAAGAGTTGCCCGTACAAGTACAAATTGAAAACGTCTATGAAGTCGCTGCTGTTTAAATACAGGATTACTTTTAAGGATAATTTTCTTAATAACTATAATGAATTTAAACATGTTACTATAGTGACCTACCTTAAAAAAATGTTAACACTCCTATATCAAAGTAGTGTTTTCCTGAAATATGTACCTGATAAAATATAATAAATGATAAAATAAAATAATGATAATAAATATGTACACTTCTAAATGACAGAAGTATTTTTATTAATTTATTTCGGGTTTTTTTATCACTGGGGTATGAGGGTGATACTGTTTATGCACAACAGAGAAACAGAGGAAAAACTTACCTGGAAAGCAATATTGTGACAGATGTGGCACACTTTGACCTGGTCCTGATACATTGTGCGGATGTACGGCTCCATCTCTATAATACATCTGGTGGACAACGTGTATTCCCCCCGTTTCTAAAATTCAATGGGGAGAAATTATATATATTACATAACAAATATAGCAACTAGGTGGGATAAAGAAGTTGTGAGGTACTACAGTAAAGAGAGATAGCGATGAATTGAGTTTAAACTGCTTTGGAAAATGCATCTAGGTTACAAATGTAATATCTGGTGGCTACAGGTTAGCTGGAGTATAGAAAGCCTAGCTGTAGTTGCTTTATTTGTGAATGTGTCTTTAAGCAGTGTGTCTTTAAGGGCAGTTTTCTGTCCACACATAAAGTCGTTTGAAAACACTGATCATTTGACCATTAAAACTTATTTTCAAATCCTGACTGAGATGCTGCATTTTACCTCATTCAGCCATTTGTCGTGCACAAGGCGGTTCAAGAGGTGCTCTGTGTCACTCTTCTTCAGTTTCTTGGTGGTCAGGGTGTCGGCGCTGTTCAGAATGTCAGTGGAGGACACCTTGCCATTCTCCGAGCCCACGATCAGGTCGATCTGAGTCAAAATAGCTCTAGTTAGTCATATGACACACTTTATACTTGGAGAGTTCTGAGGAAGCTCAACATTGATTACTGCTGATATGTGTCTTCTTTCTATTAATATGATGCTGATATTTCAGGGTGGGCTTTCTCTCAGTGTTCCATCATTTATAAAAATATGTAACGATTGTGCTGTAGAAGGCTCTGAATGTAGAATGTGTGAAAAACAAACTCACCGTTTTCCCAAACAGCTCCAGCTCATTGTCAGTGTAATCTGACGACATCCTGGTGACATCGGTCTCAGCCATGTTTACCTGGACAGGATTGAAGCGACACGGTAGTTAATAATGCCTCCTCTCGGCTCAATATACTCTTGATGCAGACAACTTTCTTCTAACATTATAGATTTTTTTACATTTGTTGATTGATTTATTACAATTTTCATATTTCATAGACTTCAATCTGTACTGAGCACCTACTTAAAATGAGGGTGACATATATAATGTTTTCTTGTCAGATCTGTGCACTGTCACCACACAGGTTCTTGTGCTGTGACACTTACCAACCATAATTCATTATTAAGGAAAACGGGCATGACAACTTAACCCACTAACCAAGGCATAGTACTGGTGACCATTATCTTCAGACATCCCTTTTCTGATCTGCATGAACATGGGCTGCAGCTTTGAGTTGATGGTATCAATGAACTCATCCAGTTTGTCGGGGGCATGCTGTGCTGCAAAAAAACAAAAAACAAAAGATCAACCGAGTTCGTTAGTCTCAAGAAGACATATGTTAAACTCTTATATTTTCAAGTCTTCTCAAAGCAGGTGGTGAAACTATTCAATACTGGAGGGAATGTAACAGTTTACATGTCCCAAAAAAAGCAATAGGAAACCCAACAACCCAACAAATCCTGCCAACTTTGGATCTAGTAGTAAATCGACTTATTCAGGCAGAGAAGTTTCTTCTGTTACAAGAAAATTAATACATATTATTCGGTCTTTTATTAGGTTAGATGGAATAGTGGGTTGGGTTGGACAATGAATGAAATGGATGACTATAGTGCTTTATTGTGGAAATCTTTACTTCTGTAATTCAACATTTTCAGAATCAGTTGTAAAATACATAACTGGTCTCAAAGCTGACAGATGCCCAACCTTAAAGTTGCGTTGATGAAGTTTATACACAGTTAAAATAAGATCATGAGAAAGGCATTGAAAACAATAAACTGAACATCAAAAGGTGGAAATGATCTTTAGGTGAATAAGAAATATGACTGATCTCTCCTGATACAGAGCTGAACTCTTGAGTTATTCTGAATAACATCAGCGGCTTCATGTGTTTATGACTCACTGTTGTGCGTTTCACAACAATAGTGATACAGCGTCCTCGCCCCTTGTTCATCAACGATGCCACTGGCCATCATGGTCTGCAGGAACCTTCGATGGCTGTCTCCCATCTGTCGAGACATGTCTCTGCACCAGACACACCCAACACAAAACACTTAGACTGAAATTAAATTGACAAATGGTTAAAGCAATGTTAAACCCCCAAAAAATCAAGCACAGGAAACTGAGACTGAGCCAACCGAGGGGTCACCATTATTGATGTCTACATAATATGCATATGCATATTATGCTTCTTGTGTGAGCAGATGTTCACAGGAAGTACTTTCCATTGACGTGATCATCACAATGAAGTTCACGGATCAATACACGAGGCTTATTGATGCTAATGGTATTTATCTGCAATGTCTTCTATTTAAACTAGCGATTTAATCAGTCATAGAACAACTAGTGACAGTGTAAAGAGACATATTTGGTCTTTTTAAGCTGTTAAATAGTTTTTATTCTGTATTAACTGAGCTGGCAGCAACACAGCCGGCTACTATCTCACGCACCGTCTCCTAGCAACAACTTAGCTAACCATCACCTGTTTGTTAACAGGCGAAAATATGAACTTATTTTCTGCTGTTTCGTTTCACGGCGGTGCAAATGTCGAATATTTATCAGAATCGAGTTTCTTACGTTGGAATAAGTCGCAGGTAAGTTTCTCAGCTCTCTTCCTGCACTGCGCGCCTCCTTTGTTGATTTTCCTCTTCGGTTTCCGGTAAGTTGACGGTGAAATGGCGCCGCCTGCTGCTGCGGAGGGGAAACATCACAACATGCCTGTACCGGGGAAACAAAATAAAACCAAACAAACAACAAAAAAGTACATTTCACCCTATACCTCAGCAGTTTTAAAGATACTTTACTTCCCTTCCTGCTACTTCATACTTGTATTTCACTACTTTTCAGAGGTAAATATTGTACCTTTTACTCCACTACATTTATTTGTTAACTTTAGTTTCTAGATATTTTGCAGATTCTGATCAGCCATGCAAAATACAAGCAACGGATTATGATGTAATATTATAAATTAAGAAATAATATGATTGATCCCTTGGGGTAATTCACACTATCTGCAGATAAAGTGCATAAAGTGGTAGGAATGAACTGCATCTTTAACAGCCGTAAAATTACAGTGAAATAGACTTTAGCACAATACGTACCTTTTTTGTAAAGATAACTTTTGACACTTTTAATATATTTTAATATTTCAGTATTTTTACTCAAAAAAACTTTTACTTGTAACAGAGTATTTCTACACTGTGGTGTTACTACTTTCACTTAAGCACAAACTCCTGTCAGTCACTGAACAACATATTGGTGCTATAAGTACATTTTCACCTATGTTTACCACATATATTATATAACAGAAACCCATTTTGTCTTCTGTCATCCCTCTAAAAGATGTTTTCCATTTGTATATTATTGTAAGTCAGGGGTGGTGGGCTCTTGATAATTAACCAAAAACACATTCATGTTAATGTTTGTAGTCGAGGAAGCAGTGATTTTCCTCGGTCCTAGCTGCAGGTACTTGGTAATCAGGACAAATAGACTATATATCTGCTCAACTCTCTTGCGCAGAAACAGTGACTTGCAAAGTTGTTGCTTTGGTTGGGATGTTTGGGGCTTAGTGGCTTCTGTTGCATTTGCTTAAATTTCCATACAACAATAAAACCTGCTGAGTAAGAGTTTTTCTTGTCTGTCAGCTCTGTGTTCATGTTTGGTTCTGCAGCTCCTGCCTGTATTCCACCTTACTATCTAATATAACAACGCACTCAGCCTCACCTGTGTGCTGAGTAGATTTACTGTAGATACTTTAGCACTCCTGTTAAGGAGATAATGAATGATATGAATCTGCTTAAATGCTTTCGGTTTGATCATTTAAACACACATTGGAGTCATGTATTCAGTCCAATAACAGATCATTGAGTCAACTGGATATGCCTTAAACTGCCATTGTAATCTGAATAATATTTTTAAAAAGTGATTATTTTCACTTTAGTGTGACTTAAAAACAGCGCGAATGTTACTGAAAAGCAACATTGTGTCTTAAATCCATCATTCAGCAAAACACTTTTATGGACTAACATCCTGTCAGGGGCTGATCCTGGTCCTTAAAATATTAATCCAACATTAATCCACCGTGTCAACAATCCTTTTGTTTCACAGATATACTGTATGTCTGAATGTCACCTAAAGAGACATCACTGGCATTAGAAACTGTTGATTGCGTTATAATGACGTGCAATAGTGTGAAGCACAGTGGAAATACTGATAAGATCTTGCTTATTATGAGAACAAAAAGGACTACTAGGAGTACTTGGTAAGCACATGAAGAGTATCATACCAGCTGTATGTGACACTGTATTGCATTTTCTCCACAAGTAGAGGACAACCAAGAGGGCACTTCACAATGTTGTCTCGCACACTGGTCGAAATGCTAATATTCAAACAGCAAGTAACGCACACAAGATTTATTCTAAATGCTTTATTACTCTAACAAATTAAATAAGAACATATAATACAAGGTGTCTGAGTTTTTGATTACAATAAAGCCTATTATTAACATTATTTAAATACAGTATCCAATGTCAATGAGTTTTACTGCAGCATTTAACCTAATATTCTTCAACACTGTCCCAAATCTTCTGAGGTTCTTCACCACACATTTCAAGTTCGAATGGTGTCGTGAACATGTCGGGTTATCGTAACGGTGCTCACACTGATCCGTATCCGTTTACAATTACACAAATAACTCGATTCATGCGAAGAAGCACAGAATTAAGTTAATGGTGGGATTAAACCGTGTCCTCAATTTACATCATCTGTTTTGTTAAACTGGTCAATGTCTGAAGTACTGTGTAGTCAGGAAACATTTTATTTTCCTCCACAAACCTGAAGAAACCTGACCTGTGAGCAGGTTGGTTTGTTTGGATTGTGTTGACTCTGATTTTGATGTACAGTACATAATTTGGGCTGTTAAACTATTTTGAGAACCAGTATTGTTTCGTCAAATTTCATCCAATTATTAATGTATGCGCAAACACACTGATACTCAGGCTGCATTCAAGACACTACTTGAAGGAGACACTCACCACCTTCATAGAGGACCAACCACAAAGAGTTACATTTTGACATCCCGAGCCCCGAGGTCTCCTGACAACTCTGCCTCGTCATTGCTTCTTTTTTTTTTTTTCTTTTTGCTGTACAGATTATGTCGACTGGTTAAAGTGACACTTCCAGTAAGAATTTCATGTAAGTGTCTAGAACAACCTTTCGGATGTAAACAGTGCTGTAGTAGTTCTTCTGTGTGTTCAGTAGGAATGGGACCTTTAAAGCAAGGACTTGACAGTGACCTCAGAGACCCATTTCAACTATTATTTTATAGTGACATTTACTTGCTCACTGGGTGGAAAAGTTTAGGAATACTGTCCGAAAACTATTTGTACTTTTCTTCGATATCACCCACCAATCCGATCGCGGGCGGGAGCTGCTCTTATTGAGCAATGTGACATATTCTGGAAAGAAAACCCCGTCATCGCTGTCGAGTCAAAACTGGACAAACGTGTGCAATAGAAACAATCCACAGTGAGATCAATCCTCAGTAATGTGGTCGGAAAAAGCTAGCCAGGCGTCGTTCATTCTCCCAGTTTTCGCTTCTTGTGGTGACTCAACAGCAGTGTCTTGCTTTTGCACAATCCAACAGGGATAGTTGGGCTTTTATTTTGTCAAACCACCATTGCCATCACCATCTTCCTATGTCTCCAAAGTGCCCAATGTTGACTCAGTGTGCTTTTTTTTATCCCCTCAAATGTCTTCCTTTTAGTTGGCAGCAGTTGGCTGAGAAAACACCAAACCTGAGAACAAGAAGTTAAGCAGTGAGAAACAGAATATACAGGACGGCGACAAAGTTTCATTCCAAATAAAAATGCAGGAAGTTGAACTGTAAGCAGAAACCACAAAGGCTGCCTGTGGTGAAACTGTTAGCTGAGAACTACTGAAGAGACTAATGACCTCCTGGCTGTATCAGTCCTGTGTATTTTGTTTAGTAATCTGTTTGTGTGTGCTGTACCTTGTGTTCTAGTGGCTGGTAGGATACTGTCCATGTGTGTTGATGGATTGTTGCAACTTTTCCTCTTTGGCCCTTCTGCTGTGGCAAAGCTGTGGAATAACGCAGAAAACTCAAGCTCACTCAAGCGTTTGTGCTAAAACGTTAGAACACTGCTTTTCTGTTTGCAAAAAGACAAAAAAAAAAAAAAAAAGATTTTCACACTAATATTGCTTTTATGGCTTCTCACCGTTCTCTTCTCCATGAAGCTGGTCAAGAATTCGTCAATGTCCGTGCGTCCCTCCAGGAAGCTTTCAGCTGTCTCTTCTGACTCCTCCTCTGCCTGGTGGGCTGCCACTTTTAACCGAGCCTGTAGAGTACTAAGACTGCAACTCTAGTGGGGGACAAATGACGCAAAAATAAGAAACATAGAGAGAGAGACAGTCTTACACAAAAAAAACATGAGTGATTATGTGTAATAGGAGAGAGATAAAAAAGATAAAAAGAACTAAAACTAGATTTTTGTTTGGGGTCTTCCAATTCAAGAAACAAACCAAATGTCAAGTCATCAAAATGGTGTGAATGAAACTGAAACCCAGAAATAAAAACAGATCATCAGCGGTTTTAATAAAAAAAAAAGTGCATCAGCGCTCAGTCTATCAAACCGCAGAGTGACGAGTGTGGCCTCTTACCTCACTGAGTTCATGCTGCCTTTGCAGCCTCGTCTCAAAGGCCGATTTCATCTGAGTCAGCTGTTCGTACTGTGAACAGACAAAAACGCATCACAAGCTGCTATGCGACTGTGTTAATGTGTTGGAGAGAGAGCACAAGTCTCATGTCTGACCTTATAGAGCATTTCTTGTCTTTTTCCTTCCAGCTGTGGCTCCATCTGAAGGTTTTTCTCTGTTAATGACAAACATCTTTGTAAAACTCTGCTAAATTTAAACTTCTCTTTGATGACTGACCACCGGGAGCTTCAATACAGAGGCAGAAGAGGAACTTACTGGCCATGTCCACTATGTTGGTGACAAGCTCTTCTTTATCACTGGTAACCTGCTTGAGTTGTGGCAAAGTCACAAAGAACTCCAGCAGCACATCCTCGTTTTCAGACATGTTCGACAGCTGGGTCAGACTAGGGTGAGGGTGGGAGACGGAGGCAGATGAGCAGCAGTGGAAAAGAGACATTTAGTGTAGTAGTAAGAACAATATTTTCTTATCTCACAAACACAGTATAACAAGCTTTAACAATGGCTCCACAATAAAATATGAAAAAGCTGTTTGAAGTTGAGAAGATTTTGAAATATTTTACTTCAAGTCGCAGAGTTCAGGAAAAGATTCAGGAATCTCAGGCATCTTGTACATGTGTCCGTTCAGTCCAGCCTGAAACAGTTTAACAGTGTAAGAAACAGTATAAGAAAGCAAGTCACATTCTTCAATCTTTTTTTATCTTGCCACTACATTTGTCTCTAACAAATCAATCAGTTGCAGGAAAATCTGTCTAAACTGAAAACAAGCCTCTTTCCTGAAAGTGCTCATTTGTTGTCAGAGCGTGTGTGACGTTATCATCTGGTGAGTCTGATGTTTCACAAACTGTCACATGCTTGACAGTTGCCGTTTTAAAAGCACTGGAGCTGGGGAGAGCTCCTTTATGTTCATTCATGACAAGCTGTTTACATGGTAACATTTGAATTAACTTCACGTGAATGTTACACAAAATGTAATGTGGTTTTATCAATACTGATCATTACAGGTGTACCTGTGAGTCTCCAGTGGGAACAGGCAGCGGCAGGTCAGAGATCAGTCCATATGGGGCTGGAGCCCGAGGGGGCCCGTGGGTACTATCGACCCCTGGGTGAGGCATGGGAGCTGGAGCTGGGCCTGGACCAGCAGGCGGTGTGTGACTGGGGCCCACATGGCGCGGATAGTGGAAAGCCTGAGTGGGATAAGGAGGGATGCCTGGAGGCTTGTACATACTGCTGAGGGACACGAGAGGAAATGAGATTTCTTCACTAAAAGTGAACAAACACGCATTTGTATTTTTAGACAAACTCATGGCATCTGAAAAAATATTTTTTACAAGACGGTTTACTTATTAGTTTTATTAATTAGAACTGTTTTATTTTGCAGCTTGATTCCTTCACCCCAATTTTCTTGTACAGCTAAATTGCCTCTCATATCTACTTTCTTACTGCACTATCAAAACAAAGGCATGATGACAAGAAAAAAAAACACAGGAGAACAAAGACATTGAAGAAAAGAAAACATTAGGGAACACCTAAACTTCCTGTTATAATAAGATAATAGTGTAATATAGACAACGAATATAAGAGGAGACTCACTATGGAAAGCCAGCAGAGCCACTGGACATCAAGGCAGGAGGACTCTTCCAGAACTCGTCCAGCAGACTCTGAATAACTTTACCCAGATCTGAGTGCATCCCAAACTAAAACGCACATAAGAGAAGTCTTAGAGGATGAGAAAATAAAGTCACTTATAATGCTAAGGTATGAACAAAAGGCAAAAGGCTGATATATTTTATAAATAGGTTTACATGCAAACTAGTACACTGTTTATGTATTTGTTTGTGTACACAGCACGTTCTTGTTTCAGAGAACTGGATAAGATCTTCTCTGGCTTTAGTACAGAGATGAGAGATAGTGGCTAGTTTTTTCTTTACTACTCACATGCTCCTGAATCATGCAAAGATCTACTGCCTGGCTGTGTAAACCACTTTGACTAATTCATTTCAGTTGCAGTGGGAATGTTTTGTATACACTTCTGAATAATGATTTTTCCTTTCTTTTCATAATGCTGCTTCCACAGCGGTAGAGTTTCTAGAGTAGTGACACTATGAAAAAATGCTACTGTGAATGACGAGGTAAATGTACAGCAAGACAGATCATGTCAGAAAATGAAAGTGTCAGCCGTCAGTGTGCCTCCACCACTGTTTCAATTACATCACACAATCGGTACAACTGCTGACATTTTCTGAACACAACATGTTTTCACGTGCACAGTAGACTACAGCACTGCTATTTGTCCACCTGACAATTAACTGATGGTGGGTTTAATGAATGTTTTATATCACAGAACTGGACAAATACAACCCTTTGATTTCCTCCTTTCAACTTTGTCTCTTAAAAACACTTCTAGAGTCGCGAGCCAAAACAAATCAACCAAAAAGAAAAGCCTAGACAACAACTTACATTAGCGATGAGGGGGCTAGTGATCATGGTGCCATTATTGCTGTCGACTAAATGATGACCAACAGGGGGGTAGACACTAACCACCGGCTTCTCCTGGGGGAACTGAGGAGGCAGCAGACTGGAGGAAAGAGGCAAAAGGTATGATCAGTTCAACTCTAAGAAATCCTAGAAACAGGATGCAACAAGCTACAAAATGTGTAATGTTTATCAGTAGTCTAATAAAGTATATTGACAGTGTAATACACACAAAAATGAAGCTATAAAAACCACTGGAGGGTGTGTGGCAATGTTTTTTACTAACAGCTTTCATGAGCAAACAAAATTTGAATAGTTTATGCTGTGGGGACAGCTCAGAGACCTGTTTTCGTTGACAAGAGCCTTTTCTCATCTTACTTTCACATTCTTGTGGGAAAATGACATTTAAATTGAATTTCTGCTGTAATGCTAGTAGCCTTTTGGATTTAATTTCATCAGTGTAACATCAGGATCGCCCTCTCTTCTGACGCTCAAAACTACTAATACAATCTGTAAATCGCTGATGCAACATGGTTAATCCTTGTTTTCTTATGCGCATTAGTTGTGATTAACACGTTTGTTTGGGAAATGAAGAAAGAATAATAAAAAGGGAATAAATGATTTGTCATTAGTTTTAGTGGATAATTAGTTTTCCAACCAAAGTCTGAAATTTCAACTATGTCTAAAGCCTGGTTTTGATACTGTGGCAAAGATGTACTCACATGTTAACGCTAATGGTGGAGTTGTTGACTGTGAACGGTATTCTGTATTCCACATCCTTCTGGATCTCTGCAAGGCTGTTGGGAAACAGTAACAAAGGAACATCATGATCTGAAATTCTGCATCTGTAATCATGACCAGCACATTTAACTCTATTACTGTATATGGAACTCCTGTTCATTGAAAAAAGGCTTTTAATCTATTGTAAATTTTATGGGTAAAGAGTAAAGCATATATGGTGTTGCGGCGCAGATCACAACTGCTCAGTCATGAGTAAAGTCACTATGTTCACAGTGGACCGGAAGGTAACGACTGACAAACCTAAATCTGCACTTGCAAGACAACACAAGAAATTAATTAAATTGTATTGTGTATGATATTGTTTATACTTTATGTTTTCAAACCTTACAATCATACAGATCTGTTAACTAACAACTTAGAGCGAGTGAGCCAGTCTTCCATGTTCAATGCTGATCCCATTACTCTCACTGTTACCACCACGTGTCCATGTTGCATGCAATATCTGTAACACTATAGTGTTTACTGCGCTCATCACTTAAGACAGCTGATGTCAGCTGCAAATGAATTCAATGCTGATGTTGGTCCCAAAATAAATATCAGCTGTACAAACACAAAAACAATGAAGCATGTAAACTACATAGGTCTGATATGGCCTGGTTTTACACCCATCATTGTACACTTTCTCTGCGCCCATGAACTTTTTAATGTCCAAACCATGGACAGCTTGTACCACAGCACGCAGGAGTGTAAACAAAGCCTAATACTTTAATCTCCGCATCTAATTAGCTGGCTCCTCCTAAAACTACATGCGTGACAAAGTCGGCGAGGCAAACAGTGTAGTGATCACAGGACAGAGCAGGCCGGCCACAACTCGTGTCATCAGTCCTAAAAATAGGCTGACTTGATTAGCCAACAGGCTAACACACCTAGCTAAAGGTTAGAAACATTAGGCACAGTGAGGGAGGCACGGAAAGCCAGGGGTTAGGGGTTAGGGGTTGGGGTGTTATCTAAAATAAACAGACAGACTCATATGGCATTTGTACATAGTTGTACACAAATAAGTGGTGTAAACAAGGCTACAAGCTATTATGCTATTTGTTAGCTGCTACTTCGAAAAGCAGCCGTGTATACACCCAGTCAACATGCTGTGGTAATTTAGAAATATGACACATTCACTGTGTTGAATAATGTGCAGTGACAAAAAGCTGAATGTCGTCCAGCCGGCCGTGTGTGTTTGTGTGTGTCTGTGTGTGTGTGTGTGTCTCCATGTCCGGACATGTTACCTGGTGTGAGCCGCTTTGAGGGAGTCGATCTGCCGCTGTCTCTGCTGCTGCAGGCTGTTCTGAGGAGGGAGAGGTCCAGAGCCTTTGGACAGGGGGAAGAGCCAGTTCATCCTCTCCTGGCGACACCGAGGGCTGAGACTAAAGGCCGACGACAGCGACAAAAACAACAACAACGACGACAGAGGAGCTCGACGTGGAGGGAGAAAGTGAGGTTGAGATTTGTGTTGCTAACGCCTGTTAGCCGTCCGACTCGCTCTGTTGTCCTCATACGAAGTCAGATGGCATATCCTCATGAGTGCCCCCAAAAAAATGTCACTCCTGTGTCCAAAGGTCAGCGTGTGGTCGGACCATTGTCGATAATATCACCAATGAGACAGATAATGTCAGCTAAAGTGAGACGACGAGCTCTCGACAGGGCAGCAGCGGCTTCATCAACTTATTTACGTGTTACGTCACACGGCAGGACCACGTCGTGCGCCACTTCCTGTTTCTGTAATTTCATGATAAAAAAAATCCTTAAAGCTGCACAAGAAAGTGATTTATTTTCAGTAAAAGTCATGCGTACAATACATGCCGCCGATTCTTGCTGGCTACCTGAGGCCACTGTGGTGAACAATAAAATCATGATGGTGAAAAAAAATGAAAAACACAGTCTTCTCAAAACCTGTGATGAACTCAATTAATCCTATAGTCACTGTAGTTTGAAACAAACTATATTAAAAGACACAATGTGTGATGAATTAAAAGGTTTTGTGTTTTACATGTGTACAATGTAGTGGACAAGACAACAGCACAGACAGAATCAGTATTTCTTGTAAACAAAAGTCATGTTTGAATTCAGTGTTTCTCATGTAAATGCAACTTAGTGAATCTTTAAGCTCTAATAAATTTGTTGGATGCATTTCCTCCTCATCAAACATTTAAAGTTGATTTCTTTACATTTAGAATGGTTTGGCAGAGCAACAGCACTATTGCATTATGTCTTTAAGTTATAAAAAAAACTCCCCAAAGGGTCCATATTAAATATGTAGCAAAGTACCAATTCTTTGCTATACATTGTTATTTGGAAAAACCATAAACTCAGGAATAAAATTACTCATCTTTATGGTTAGTAAACCCCTCTTCAATAAACTTCATTAAGCCCTGACAAAACAAACTACACACTCTTTGGAAATAAAACAGCAAAAAAAAAAAAGCATAAAAATAAACTTTCATATTAGCACCAACAACACTAGTTTGTTAGGAGACAGTTTATCACCACTCTGATCATATCCCCTTCCTCAATACTCCACTAGGAAGTAAAGAACAGTCATCAATGACAGAGAACATATGAAGTGAATCATTTTTCTTCTGTCAGCTTCATGCTCAAAAGGGAATATCACAACTCTTCATCATGGTTAGCGAGACCAAACACTTTAGAAACACATTTCTCAAGTCAGAAACTATAGAAATGATCCCTGAAAGTATAGTCTTAGTTTGAAGGAGGGTGAAACCTGCAGTTCTATAACAAGAAAGTCATTCTCACTCAGGGTTTCTCTCTGACAGCTCCTCCAGTTGCCTTGTCTTGTCCAGTCCTGTGTGTTGATGCTCGGTATACAGCCAATCACTGACAGAGAGCAATGACAGAGAGCAGAATCATGATTCTATCAGCTTCATCTGCTGAAAGAAAACATCTCACCTTCAAAAGAAATTACAATATTTGAAATTTTGGGAATTAATACGATTATCTGAGCTATACACATCTGTCTTAATATTGAACTTTAAGACCTTAAACTCCAGTTAAACCAGATCTGCAGCAGGTTAATGTTAAACCTCAGAGACAAAGTCCCCTACAGGAGACTGCAGCTGAGTTCAGACTGAACTGCGGCTTCTGAGGACAAAGCAGTTTGATTTAAGAAATCGTGTGAGTTTGACCTCAACAACACAGGTTTACAATCATGTAAAACCCTGAAACAAAAACAATGCTGATAGCAAAGTATCAGCACCAGGATATTCAAAGACTTCAACACTTCACTGACTTCAGATAAGCTTAAAATACTGGAAAGATTTTTGTCACTGACTGAACAAAGCTGAGCTATATTAACATTCTAACAGAAAACTTCAAGCAGAACACTCATCTTATTTTGCCATTTAAGTTACATGTTAGTGTAGCTTCCACTCTGATTATACTCCCTTCTTCAATACTCCACTAGGAAGTAAAGAACAGTCATCAATGACAGAGAACACATGAAGTGAATCATTTTTCTCTGTCAGCTTCATACTCAGAAGAAAATATTGCAACTCTTCATCATGGTTAGCAAGAACAAACGCTTTAGAAACACATTTCTCAAGTCAGAAACTATAGAAATGATCCTTGAAAGTACAGTCTTAGTTTGAGAGAGGGTGAGACCTGCAGGTCACTCACAGGAGAGTCATTCTCACTCAGGGTTTCTCTTTGACATCAACAACCTCCTCCAGTTGTTGTATCTCATCCAGTCACGTGTGTTTTTGCAAGACAGCTTACTACGGACAATCACTGCATGACTCTGACAGCATAGCTGTGATACCCAGAGCACAGGCAGGAGGTAAAGACGTACAGAGATAAAGAAAAATTGCTAGTATAAAAGTGAGGGTGAAAAAAAGAAAGTCAGCTGGTAGTGTTCAAAGACTACAGGCTGTTAAAGTCTTATAAAAAACTCAAAGAATGATCATCAATGAAAAAACATCACTGTACCATTATTCACTGTCTGCCTCACCATTGTAGTTAGCAGACCAAACATACAAAATCCCTTGAGTAACATGAGCAGCTCTGTGACTTACACTTATATTCACTGCCAAACAGTAACTAATTTCAGATGCTAGAAACAAATAAGGATTCAGAATGAGAAACCAATTAGCTGACTTAACAATATTCAACCTTACAGATATAGTGTAGTCTCCCCACAATAAAAGACTGTGCGATCTTTGTGAGATTCAACATTTAACTAACATTTTCTCTGTCTATTGCAGCCACTCAGATCATAACACTCAGAGTCACTCTCACTCAGGGTTTCTCTTTGACAACAACCTCCTCCGGTAGCTGTGTCACAGCACTGTATGAGTCAGCAGCCCTGAGTGATGATAAAGACAAAACTTATATTAGTATGAGAAAACTTGATTTGAATATTGCAAAGACATTTTGTTAGCTTTTCTATAATCTTCTTTTTACTATTCTTCTGTACTATTTTACAACATCTGTAATTGTGTAATTGTTTGTTGTGTAAGCTTTTGTTGGCCAAGGATGAATGAGGAGTCTCCTCATTGTTTGTTTGTTCTGTGGTTGCTTGTCTGCCACAACATATCTTGTAATAAAAAATGATCTGCCAAATAATTAGTATACTAATTAATATCTTAAATAGTTTAAGATTGTTGGTCTTAATGGTCTTTTTCCTGAAGACCTGTTTTTTAGAAGTCTTGACTACATTTTCTGTAAATGTTTTCAGGCAGGACACCAAAGGTCAAGATTGTAAAAAAAGAAATAATTAGTAGACATCAACATGACACTTCCCCAGCTGATTGATTTAAATTAGACTATCTCTTTTATATTACAAGTTTTCTCAAATGGTATGTTTAAATGTGTATTCACTGAAGCAGGCGGTCCCCTGACATGTGTTGGTACACACTTCCTTTCTTCTTCACATGCTCAAAAGTTTCCACACTGGTGTTGATGTCTACCAGGTGTTTCCCCATTGTACTCTACTCTACTACACAGACGCCAGGAGGAACTGCACCTGGTGTGCATGGTGCTGTCATCAGTAGGTAATACAGTGGAGGAGACCGACCCACGCTGCTGACTTCTTCTGAGCTATGAAACCCTGTTTATTGAGAATTGCCCCCCTGTAATAATTGGGTAAAGATTTAGCACTTAGTGGCAGTCAGCTTCCCTTCAGCCCACTCGCTCTTGTGTATGACTGATACCCTACCGTTTCACAATTTCAAGGGTTTGGGTTCAGCTCAACTACCCCTCTAAATGCTGCACTAACCCCATCTGTTAGCTCTGCAGTTTATCGCACCTCGTGGCGATTCACAAACCTGGCCCACATCCTCTCTGCTGACAAAAGTACTTCCCCCAAAAAATCCAGTCAATGGCAACAATAAAATGAATATTTCAAAATGTACAGTTGAATGTCACATCAGAGACTGAATTACTGTTTTTATGTGAAACCTATCACTCAAAGGCATGTGCCAAATTTTTTTTGTTTGTCCTCATTGTGGACAAAAGTTCTGGTAGGTTTCAAAACATGTACCACAAGGTTTCTGATCCTGCTCAAACAAATGAAAACATCAGGTGTAGAGCGGGTCATCACACAAGAGCACCAAACAAAAACTGTACTATTAAGCACACTCCAAAAATCGATCTAACAACTTGAGAACTTCTAAAATTTCATGTACACCTCTTACAGACTGCTAAACCAGGGCAGCTTCTGCCTATATCTGGACTGCAAGAGTGAAACTACCCCTTTAATCTGTAAAATTTCTTGATCAAGACCTAGTTTAATAACATAGTTGCAGTGCTTTTCAGTAATGAACTTAAAAAAGCAGCTAATTCCTTTCTTCAAACCAAAACATTTTTCTTTGAGAAGCTTACATAACCACTCCGATCATATTCCCTCCCTCAATACTCCACTAGGAAGTAAAGAACAATCATCAATGACAGAGAACATATGAAGTGAATCATTTTTCTCTGTCAGCTTCACGCTCAGAAAGGAATATCACAACTCTTCATCGTGGTTAGCGAGACCAAACACTTTAGAAACACATTTCTCAAGTCAAAAACTATAGAAATGATCCCTGAAAGTATAGTCTTAGTTTGACAGAGAGTGAGACCTGCAGGTCACTCACAGGAGAGTCATTCTCACTCAGGGTTTCTCTCTGCTGTTGACATATAAACAGACCGGAACTTTCCATCATCAATTTCCAAGAAGCCCAAAATGACACGTACCCAATTATTATAGTTATTCAATAGACATGGAATAAGTTTATGATAAAGATGTTTCACAGACCTTCGGTCAGTATATTTGACAGCTGGAACGGCACAAGTGAAGATTAATATACACTGCATGATTGCATCCAAAGATAATTCACAACAGGCAGTACTACATTTTTAATTTATGCCTAAAAGAAATAAACATTACTTTGCTAAATATTTACCATAGTACAGGTTTTAACAAGAGTATTTCTTAAAACACGATGACTATCAGGGCTGCAAAGATTAATCAATTAATAAGTTAGTTGGTCAACAGCTGGACTGTTTTGATAATCCATGAACAGTTTAGGTTATTCTTCAAGAAAAATTAAAATATATACATATACATATATATATACAGACATATATATATATATAAATATATACACACACACACACACACACACACACACACACATATAT
>JBAJHX010000051.1:8924934-8932434 GCA_037176925.1 Amniataba percoides
TATATATATATATATATATATATATATATATATATATATACACACACACACACACACACACACACACACACACACACGCACATATATATATATATATATAAAATAAAGTACCCAATAGTTTTGGCTCTTTCCTCACATTTACTTACTGAGCAGTTATGAAAAGCATCAGGGGTCTTCACACTGACATGTAAGGTAATGCTTTTATTTTGAAGGTTAACATTACCAGTCTTATTCTGGGCAAGCTTGATACAGCACCTTTACTCTGGATCTACAGGGACAGTTGGAGGATTGGCACTAACTACAATGAACTGAAGACGAAGAGTAAATGATGAAGAATGGAGGGATGAAGGGACAGAGGACAAGTTGGGTCTATGTACCTCCGCCAGGTCAGAAAAGAGGACTTGACTGGCACTTCGTCTCAGAACGTCCCAGTAACTCCGCGCCACAAACTCCTGACTGTCTTTTTTTAGCACCTGTAGGAGCGGTCAAGCAGGGCCATGGTCAGTTTACCTCCAACTCAACCACTTCAGGAAATACACTTCAGCTTCCAACTCTGTCAATTTTCAGTGCGTCCGATTACTGTTCATGAAGTGGATTTTCTTGTTTTAGAGTACATATACTACATATTCATCAACAGTCTCACATATAGCATTTATACATGATCACACTGAAATGTCATCCTTTGTGCTGTTTTGCTAAATGTGATAGAGCAAAAAGTAATCTATACTCATTCTGAGTACTAAAATGATAAAAAGTCCTTTATTAGAAAAAAGGCTGATACAACTAGGGAGAAAATGAAAATATTTAAATGTTTAGAATTCCTGTTTTCAATATAATTTATAGCAGTAATACTCACTTTTTTTTTCATTGAACTATAAATTTACCCCATATAAAACCCATTAGTGTCAAACAAAATAGGAATGAAGGTGGGAAGGGTCAGATTTACGCAAAAAATCCTTATTTTCTCTACTTGTGGAGAAGTACAACAAAAGACACTGGAGAAAACTAAGATAAATAAAAATGTAGCATTTCTCCTCGATCTCTGAAGGAAATACACAATTCTTCTGTCCAATAGCAAGTTTTTCTACGACCGGTCGAACATACTACCTTCCTGACTGCGATAAAAAAGAGACGGTTCTGCCTTTATAAAAGATGACTACGGTGCCGAGCTCCTGACCACCCACCTCGTCCGGCTCTCTGGGGAGAAGGCAGCAGCGGCCATTTTAGCATGACCCCGCACCGCTCTTAAGTTCACAGTGACAATGCAGCTATCCATCACAACACTGACAGGACTAGGAGCGTCTGTGTGTGTGTGTGTGTGTGTGCGTGTGTGTGTGTGTGTGTGTGTGTGTGTGTGTGTGCATGTGTGCATGAGGGAGAGAAAGAGACAGAGAGGCTCACAGTCTGAATTATGACTAGAGGCTGCTAGCTCATGCAGAGTCCACATCCTGCTGACAGTTTTGCAACAAAATCCAAAATATTCATTACCACTTAGCATCTATGGTGGTTATCATTGTGGTTAAAAATAAATGCAGATCTATAGGTAATCATAATATAAGGCATTTGAGCACTGAAAGTATCTAAATCCCATTATTCTCATGTTGATTTTCCATTTACTACATATTTCAGGCCATACACTATTTATCACAGGTATGAGGATAAATCTTACTCTTTTTTTTAAGTGTAACCTGTTTACTTTTTTTATCCTGTAGGCTACATACGCTCATGCAATAGAAGCAACCTTCAATCTACTGCATCGTCCTCCTTCAATAAAGATGTCCTGTTCTCTCCTCAAATGCGCAAAACTCAGTGACATCCCTCACAGGAACACGCATGCACGCTGCCCAACAAACAGCACGCTTCCTGAAACAGTCTGAGGTGGACCATGTCTGATTGTGTTTGGAGCTTTAGAGTGCTTCCAGTCATTCTAAATCACATCACTCTCTTTTTTTCAAGAGTTCATCGCTCCTGACCCCTTAAATCTATTACTCCTGTTCTGCCATCCCTCTCTCCATTCATCCCACCCTCTGCCATCATCCCTCGATCAATCACTCAGCTGACCTGACAGATGGACACCCTGTCTTGGAGGAAATCTTTCTCTATCCCTGCTCGCTCTTTCTGTCCATTCATCCTTTCAAGGACTCTGCTGTGTACATTTCACTGACAACAGAGGATCAGGTGGACTGGGTCAGGGTTACGTTTTTTTTCAAAGACCGGGTCAAGACACAAAAGTGGGTGACGGGGCATTAAAAAGAGTCCTCTAAGTACCCCTACATAATTGGCATTTACACTTAACTAACTCACCAGAGTGCCAGAATGATGGAAAACAATCCAAACAAAATACCAAATTAGTAAATAGAGAGTAGAGATGTAGTAGTAGGAGATGGCCTGGCTTTTGTCAGTAACCTGTCTAATCTGTCTGATTTTATTACATTTTTGCTACATTTTTAATTCCTAACACCTGTTTACCTGCTGCCCCTTCCTCCCTGTCTCTATGCTAAGCTAAGCAAACAGGTTGATATTGTTGGCCTTACATTTAACAGACAGCTTTGAGAGTTATATACATTTTCTGACCGACTCCATTTATGATATTTACAAATATATTGAGAAATGCAAACAAAGAATTAAATGTTACATCATCTGAAAAGTTTTACCATAAAAACTGAAGGACTAGTGTGAAGGATTTAGTAGCATCTAGTGGTGAGGTTGCAGATTACAACCAACTGAACAGATACAGTGTTCCCTCGCTATATCGCGGTTCACCTTCCGCAGCCTCGCAGATTTTTTTTTGTGCAATTTTGCATACTTTTTTTTTTTTACAGAGTATGAATGCGCATTGTGTTCTGCATCATGATTGTCTAAGGTTGAACCCGCCCATTGTGTTCAGCATCCTGATTGGCTAAGGGACGGTAGATCATTGTTAATCAGTCTCCTCCGTGCTGTGTCTCCTGTACAGTACAGAATGCATTCAGCTTGCCATATTTACATCTTTTAAACATACGAAGGTTTGAACTTTGACAGTGTTTAAACAAAAGATAAATGCGAGAAAATATTAATGCCTGTCTGAGAACAGTGTATAAACTGCGTGATGAGGGGTTTTACAGCCTTAAAACATATAATAATTGTAAAAATCCTACTTCACTGATTTCACCTATTGCGGGCTATTTTTGGAACGTAACCCCCGCGATAAACAAGGGAGCACTGTACTCGCACCTTCTGCAGTGGCTGACACTTGGACGAAAAAATGTGAAAGGCCCTCTTTAGCAAGCGTTGGGTTTGTCCAGTCTGGGCTACTGTAGAAACATAGATGTGCAGTCCTACTCCCTCTGAAGACGTAAAGAGCTCATTCTATACTGATGAGGACACAAGAATTCTTTGTTTTGGATTATAAATATTTATATATACACTAATGATAACAGAATTATGAATATAATTTCTCTAATTTTCCAAAATTTCCACCTAAATCACACTGATCTTTAAAGAGTAAAACCATTTCATTTAAAAAATAATGACTGCATAAACTCTCCACCACTTAGGTTTCCTGTGTGTTTTTTTAAATCCTGAAATTAAACCATGTAGCATCCCAGCTGACACAAACAAAGGGTTTTGGATACATACGCTGTTCATGGGGGCAACCTGATATCCATAGAGCTGCATACTCTAACACACAGAGAGAAACACGGGGAAAAGAAAGAGAAGGACAGAGCATGCAGTCAGAGAGGAGGAGAGAAGGTAAAAGACATGTTAGTACATGCAAAGAGGCCGTGGATACAGTCTGTAGAGGGATGTGTCATTTTCAACACTACTTACATTTTGCATTATGACACTGTGCAACTCCCAGGTAATCTGTGAAACTGTGTGCGGGTGTGTGTGAGGGAAAGTGTTGAGATTTATCTTTATTATCTGTATTTCCGATTATTTGAAAATGGACAAATCTACAGGACTCTGGGTGCTCAGACCCACAAATGTAAATGGATAAACTCCATGTAAATGTAATGTAATGTAACTTTTTAACTTCAAAGTAAGTCAGTTGTGACTGTGGGTATAAAGATATAGTGTGTTCTCTGCCAACAGGGTTAAAACAGAAATGAGGAAGGGCCACTTCTAAAGATAGATAACATCTGAGCCTAACCAATATTGATTTCTTCTGAACAATATATCTGCACCATATTCATTTAACGACACAATATATCTCTAAAAAGCTAATATAAACCTGACCTGACTGATTCTAAGGGAAAGATTCATGGATTATTAAGTTTAGATCCTGGTTTTACAATTGGCAAAGTCTGATAAAAACTTAAAATGTATAACTGAACCACTGAGCACCAGTCAAGTGTCATTGCAAAATGTCAACCACAGAAGTGTTGAAAATGACAAATTCTTTTACTAGTGTATCCAAATTTCACATTACACAGTAGGGATAACTATCACAGAAGATACCACCTTGTCAAAAACATGCATGCACTCTGACATGGTTACGTGAAGGGTTGAGCTTTCTTTATTACCTGCTTAAACACACATGATATTAACTTGATGACCGACTCGATTAACTTGTATGATGATGTGTCATTTTCGATACATCCACATGTTCATTTTGACGCATTCACGTTGCACCTTCAGTAACCTTAAAAAGGTAACATGAGTGATGCTGTGCCACATGAAACTCATGGATGTATTAAAATGCCATTTTAAGAGTAATGTTAACGTAATATCAATCTCAAACGGAAACAGGACATTTTGGATTTTTGCATTTCAGGTTCACCCACCGATTACAGCAGCAGTACTGAAGCTGATTCTCATAAAGGTGTTTAATCCATGGTTGGCTGTGCTAAGGGTAATTAGTAAATGGACTGAATTTTACAAAATATACCTCAGAAACACACTTGAAATGCACTTCTTTCTTACCAACTGTGCTGATTTCTCAGCATCTCCTTTCCTCCCTTTCTTCTCATTCTTCTTCCGGAAGATTTCCTGAAGCTGTGATGAGAGAAAAGACTCATTGACGATTCAAAGCTTTATTTGAAGTTGAATGTCCATGTGCACAAACATTCACAAAGCCATTCACTCTTTCATGCTGGCCTAGGATTCAATGGTGGCCTTGATGAAGACAGCGCTGATTTTCTAGTTTGGCTTTCTACGGGTCTTGGGGTCACATACATTAAAGGGTAAATCAATCACAGTCACATCTGGCAGCAAACTGCAGCTGCAAAGCAATCACAGTTAGTACTTTAGTATTAATAGTTTATTGCTCTTTGTTTTGTTTTCAGCCAACTGCAACTTTTATATTGAAAAAAAAAATATGAATAACGTGTTTTAAATAATCAATAATAATAATCAATTTTGATGAATTCACTTCAATCAATTCAGTTAATGAAATGAAATTATTGTTACCTAAAGCACTAATGCAAACACTGCACTGTCAATGTCTTCAGGAACATTTTTAAAGAGTAGAGATCATAACAGACAACAACAGTGACTGATCTTTGGGGTTTATTTTAATAAAAAAATCCTGTCATTCGACTACACGGTTTCCTATTCTGAATTCAAGATGGCAGAAAAATCAGAGCACCTTGCCAAACCCTCAACGTGGGAAATGTTTTTCGGTCCTGCACCTGCCCACTCCCGCAGGATCTTCGACCATTCCCACCCACTCCCGCTGATGTGCCACCCCACTCCCACCGGCCTCCACAGACATTCTGATCACTTCCTGCCTGCAGCAGTGTTCCCAATTGAAAATCTGTTGGTTCCCTCCCACTGGGAAAGTAGGACATCCCTTATAGGTCTTTAATCTAAAGAAATGTTATTAAGCTCATTAAAAAAAAAAAAAACGTATGATGAAAATCAGCTTTTAAGTTCCTCAAATGTGCAAAAAGGCAGCCTCAGTTTACACCAGTGAAAACTGAAAGTAGATTAAAACATGAATCATCTTGTCTTTGTCCACCCCTGTTGTGTGTCTGATTATTTTCCATTAGATGGTCGGAGTAAAATATTATTATTATTAATAGTAACATATACTTCAGTCATAGATTTTTTCTATCGTTATCAGAGACTCACCACCATGAACTCCCTCTTGTCCACCATCTGGTTGCCGTCTGCATCAAACATATTGAAAGCAATCTTAAAGCCGGCATGGGGCTCTGGAGAACAGAGAGGAGAGCACATAGGGTGAGCGTGTGCATGTGTGCGTTAAAGGCAATTTTAAATCCAGAAATAGCTCGGGAAGAACTGACATATAGGTGAGACAGCAGGGAGATGGGACAGGTGGATAAATCTATATGGAATAAGAGATATAACAGTTAATATCTCTACATTACTTCTACCTGTTTCTCAGCGATCAGCTGTTGTTCTACCGAATCAGATAAAGCTTGAGTTGCTTGCTTCGAGTCTTAATTGTAGAAACACCAGAACCCGTTTTCCAAAGATTAACACACAAAAAAACACTTTTTCTCTGATCTGAGTGAGAACGTCAAAGGCATTTTACACATTCATTTACTATGCAGTAACAGGGCACACATGACTTGTTGGAAATTATTTTGATTTCTTTACCAGTTCTTTCCATTGCTTGATAAAAATCAAGTCATTACATTTCTTTATCCTCCCATCTGAATTTTACATCAACATTAATTCAATTTATCAAACAGCAACAAACCTAAGTAAACCTTTTCTTGATTAATGAGGTCGTGATTAATGGATGAGAAATTAAGAGAAATTAATGAATGGAAATGTTGCTGCAATTTTCATTTAATCAAGTTTTAAAAGGCTAAGGACATTCTACTGTTGGTGTTTTCTGACCGTTCACATAGAGGGAAAATACTTTAATTCCTGACTTTTATATGTAGTCCAGTAAATTACAGTTCTCAGAGAGTTATATGACATAGTTATTTTAAGGAATAAGCCTGATATTCTTATCTACATTTAAGTTTTGAAAAGTTGTAAGTGGAGTATTTTTTTCTGGCGCTCTCTTTCTCTCTTGGGCTCTGTCTTACCCCAAGGGGAAGGGAAAATCCACCTGATTTGTGCCATAATTGCCTCTTGTTAAGTTCTGGGTAGGCTGGAGTATAGTTCATATCATGTACCTGATTGTTGTACAATAAGTACATCATTCTGCTAATCTAAAAGGAGAGTCAAGACACGTAGAATAAGAAAGTGGAAGATGTGATGAAGTGAAGGAGGATATGTGGCGAGACTGAAACGAACTCACTTGTCAGGATGCAGAGCAGAAACAGGTACTCTGTGTATGAGATGATGCCTGGTAATGAGACCAAAGACAGAGAGAGTTAAAGAAAAGGTCACATTCAACTGACACACAGACACACACACACACAATGTTTACAGATGTTCAAAGACCAGGGGCCTCCTAACACACACACACACACACACACACACACACTAACTCTCATAATCCTTCCTTTCATGAAGATAGCATCTTAAAATGTGTCTTCTGGAACTGAGCTGCCAACAGTCATTTGGCCACACACCGTCTCTTTTTCTACACCCCGA
>JBAJHX010000051.1:8934934-8936934 GCA_037176925.1 Amniataba percoides
TGGAGGATCCTCTCCACACTGGGGGAGTTTCTGTCAAAATCTTCTCCAGCTCCTAGCACACCCAAAAAAGTGAGGTATCTGACAATCACTGTGGAACTATAAACCTTCACACTTTAATCCACAATTTTACAGACAAATAAACAGAGAAAGCAAGAGTAGCATGCCATGAACTATAGATGTCATTATATTATGTTGATATCTTTTATAAGTAATTATTAATGGATTCATATTTTCACTTGTTGAAAAAAACATGAGAAAGAGAGATTGTGTTTTTTAGGAGAAACATAGCAACAATGAGAAGCTATTTCATTTTTTGAACACATATTGGTCATAAATAGGTAATGTTTGGAGTTTCTGACCACTACTGGCACTGGTGCAATGTATGTTTAGCAGGTTTTTCTTTTATCTCAAGCTCTACCAGACAAACACACAATATACACATCTGCCTGCTTACTGCAGGGACCAATGATGCAAATGTCCTCTGCATGCAAAGCAAATACATGCAAATACTTTAAAAACCTTTTTTTTTTCATTTGTGTTTTCCAAGGAAGGCTTCAATTACACATTTGATCTGTGTGTAAATATAGCTGTTTGTTTACAAGTAAACTCTACAGAGTACCTTTAAGACTAAATTAAGTTTTCAACCTGAACCTAAGTAGTAATTGCGCATTGTTTTCCTGTATTTCCACTGCTGATGGCAACACCTTAACATACCAATAACAAACATGACCATAGTCAATCTCACTAACAGCAACAAATTATGACATGACATTATGCACATTCATGTCTTTTTCTCACATACATGTAGAATTAATTGCCAAAAGATTCATTTGATTTCAGTGTATATGACACTGTAACTACCTGAACTGTTCTGCATAGACTAACACAACAACAACTTTGACCCACATAAACAGCCAATAAACTCAGGGCTGATACGCTCTACTTCTCTCATTGTTTTCTCAAATATTGTTCAAAATGTTGAGCTGTTTTTGCACTGCGAACTTCTATTTTCCCATTTCTATTTTATGGCCTAAACACAGTGTGGAGGCCAGTAAGGTATTACAATTATTCTGTACATACAGTGACAATGAACCTTATAAAGCTTTGTCATAATGAACTAATGCTAAATGTAGTATCTGCACATCAAGAAACTCCTCAACAAGCTTGGCAAAATCCGAATTTTAACCTTGCAGAGTACACAGAGCATGCAACAGATGTAACATGCAACAGATGCCTGCAACCCGGAGGAGCAGGAGAGAGAGGCATTAAGAGTGTGTCTCCCACCTGTTTGGTCAGGGACCTCCAGGGCCTCTTGTCTGCCAGGGAACGAGACAAAGGAGGAGAGAAGAAGAAGGGAAAGAGGAGAAGAGAGTTTGGGTGGGCTTGGTCAGATAGCATCTGTATGATCTAGAAATGGGTCTTAATGTGCCGGGTACAGTCACAACACACACGCACACGAACACACTCACTGTATATACACTGTCATCATCACAGGCCCATTTGTACCGTCTAAAGTGCCCCGTGCTTGTCTTTGTAGTGCGTGGAATGTCCCCGTAAAAGCACATAGTACTTTTGTTCTGTTTTATACAACAAAGTTCATCTAATTCAACTTCAAAGGGGGCATTAGAGGATGTCGGCTGCTGAGAGGGTATGTGTGGCTGTATCGTATGTCAGTGAGCCAGGGTTAGATGTAAACACTCACATACAGGTGCACAGCTTGCACGCAATACAATCACATGCCCGCCGGAGGCAGGAATGGCAGCTTTTCTGGACTGGCGTTTAGTGATAATCTCATCTTCTGAGGACATTTTTAAACCATTTGTCACAAAGGGAAAAAGTATGTGAGGTGTATGTTTTAGATATTTACTGGTTAAGAGAAAGGGTAAATGTCAGCAAATGGAATGTGGACAAGTCAAGGAGTGAGTGTGTGTGTGTGTGTGTGTGCGCGTGTGAGCGTGGGCGTGTGTGTGTCTGACTAACATTAACCTCAGACTAAACAA
>JBAJHX010000051.1:8943535-8968541 GCA_037176925.1 Amniataba percoides
TGTGTGTGTGTGTGTGTGTGTGTGAGCGAGCGCGTGCCGGTATAACTGCCAAAATCAATGCCATATAGGCCCCTGTTTGGATCAAACCTGAACCAGCCTTGTAAAACGGATCTGAATGAAATTTGTAGTAATGATGAAGTAAAAAGTGAAATTAAACAGTCAGTTACTGCTACCCCATAATTAAAAAAAGAGAACAATACTCTGAAATGAAGCATCACACGTCAGGATACGCAAATGCAGGCAATAATGGTTTTTTTTTCCCTCAACCAACACCGATTCATGAGTGAATTTAAAATCTTTATTCTAGTGGATTTTCATACATATTTCAACAGAAAGTGATCAATACATACACAAATACAGTGTATGGTCAATGGCACATGTTCAAAGTCATATATGATCAATAAAGGGGCTGCATATGCAGAGCAAACTCGCTTTATTTACATAAAGAATTAACAGCTAGTGGTTTCATCTGAAGTCCCTTCAAGTGTCAAGTGTCGGGGCATTATCCGAGCCTGCAGTTCAAACAGGTAGGCTATATTCCCCTCTTCTGGTTGTTATTGCCTGATCCCCTTACAAGATCCCTGCACTTTGAAGCATCTGCGTCTTTGATTCGTCTTTTAAGACCACAATTAAGGATATATGGGCTCCTGCGCTGTTCAAAGCCTCGTGGAAAGATCAATGAGGGGGATTGACAGTCAAGTGATGTCGTTTGCACAGGTGTGTGTGTGTGTGTGTGTGTGTGTGTGTGTGTGTGTGTGTGCGGGCGCTTGTGAATGTGCGGCTGGGTTACATAAAACAGGGGCAATAAATCAACAGCCGAGTGCGAAAATTACGCAAATGGGGGCTTTCCTTTCTCTCTCTCTCTCTCTTTCTCTCTCTATCTCTCTCTCCATCTCTCTTTCCTCTCTCTTTCCTCTCTCTCCCTCAGCACCTGATTCGTTTGGAAATGGGTGGGGGGGTTGTAAAGCGTTTAGGGTGATGGCAATATCACTCTCATGCTGTTTGACATGTACACACTCTCTCTCTCTCTCTCTCTCTGTCTTTCGCGCACAAGTTCCCGCGGAGTTGCGCACTCCCTCCAAACACACACACACACACACTGGCACACACACTGCCCCATATGCACGCGCTCGTTGCTGCAGAGATGGGTATACATATATCTTACTAGTTGTGTTTTTATTTTTTTTTTTATTTATTTCCTCCCCAAATCTCCACTCTGTGCACGTGAAACCCGACATCAAAGGTGAGGCGGGAGAGCGACGCGCAGAGGGATGAAGGGGCACCGTTTCAAACAGCAGTGAGCCATAAAGGGAGGAGATCGGGGCGCATTTGCATAAAAAGGCAACTGGGGGTGAATTTCCATGTTGGGGTGTGTGTGTGTGTAGGGAGGGGTGGGGGGGGGGGGGTATTGCGTTATAAAGACGTGGAGCCGGCCCTCACTGCGCTACACACACACACACTGCTGCTCTGAGAGAGGGTACCGCAGAAATAAAGAGGCAGGAGTGAACTGAGGAGAGAGAGAGAGAGAGAGAGAGAGAGAGAGAGAGAGAGAGAGGAAAACCCTGAAGTGCTCCGGAGCAAAGGGGAGTATCCCGAGGTGAAGAGGAGAGAGAGAGAGGGGGATAAATAGCGGAGGAGAGGAGGAGGAGACGGGACACGGGCTGCTGACAGCGGAGGGGATACCTGCACTCATCCGGACACCGCGGGGAGTTCAACCTCAATTAGATGAAGGTCTAATTAACGCTGCCGTGGCTGACTGCGCTCATTTGGGGGGAATTTTTTTCTTTTCATCCTCTTTTGCAGCCCGCACCTTTAACTTTTTTTTTCTCCGCTTCACGGGCTGACTCCTCCTTCGTTCGAGGGCTCCCAGCTCGTCACCTGGATCTCGAGAGAAAAAAAAAACCGGACCCGGTGTCTCGTCCCTGATCTGTGATGGGGGCAGCGGCTGCGGAGGTTGGGAGCTTCGCCAACGGATTCCTGGACAGCTTTGGCCCCGCGGGCGCAGCTCCGGGTCCCGTCGGCTCGCATTTCGTGCTCACCCCTGCCGGGGCGGTGGACTACAACTCGGTGACCGGGCTGATGATGGGGGTGCAGGGGCAGCAGCAGCAGCAGCAGCAGGAGCACCTGGTGTCCGCGGAGAGGCTGTCCCGGTCCCTGGCGGATCTCAGCCATCTGAAGGGGATCCTGAGGCGGCGGCAGCTCTACTGCAGGACCGGCTTCCACCTGGAGATCCGGCCGGACGGCACCGTGCAGGGCACCAGGAAGGACCACAGCAGATTCGGTACAGAACCAATCATACTGTTATTGTTAGT
This sequence comes from Amniataba percoides, assembly GCA_037176925.1. Classification (NCBI taxonomy): domain Eukaryota; kingdom Metazoa; phylum Chordata; class Actinopteri; order Centrarchiformes; family Terapontidae; genus Amniataba; species Amniataba percoides. The sequence continues at coordinate 8,945,848 of JBAJHX010000051.1, forward strand.
TATAGATATTTATCGCCATTATTAGTAATAATGTACTACTAATGAATTGTAATTAGCAGTAATGGTTTGCTATTTGCCTATCAGACTATTTCTGCTTTGGGTTTTGTTCTAAGATATCACAGGTATCCTTGTGCTGGATAGGAAATACACACGTAATTTTAATGTCTTTATTATCATTGTTTCTATATTGTAAGCAGTAGATTGAAATTTGATTTACATCTCAAATGAATGAGAGGGTAGTGATGGGGGGTTGGAAGCTCGTAACATAGGGGAACATAGCTGCACCACCTCAACTCACTGGAGCATCCACTTTATATGAGGATGAAAACTCTATTAATATCACATGGTAAAAAAACCCCATGCTGCTCCAGCCACACAGGTAACTGTAATCACATGATTAATTGGGAATGTTGCAGCCTCCTGTGATGGCAGCTGCTGCAGCTACAGCACTGAACTGTGCAGTCTGCGCCTCTTCGAGCAGATGCTATAATGCATCCGGGGAAACATATTTTATTTAAAGATAAATAAGCTTTCCAAACGGGACACTTTGAGTGTTTTATGTTTGCACATTTACACCACATTTCCTCTTTGAGATTAGATTAGAGAGCTTTTCTTTACTTCTACCAGCTTATCTTCAGTTATCTAGATAAACAGCTTTGGCTTACGGCGGATCAAAAGTAGACCTCTTAGAGATCTCTTTTGTGCTGCAAGGCTGTAGCATTTCTGGCACTTGATTCATTCCATTTGAGACTTGGATGTTAATTCATGCCAGAGGCCATTCCAGACTCCCAGCCTTGCTTGTCAGAGTCAGCCGGTGTGGATATACACACAGTTATTTGCTGCACTTTCTTTGTATAGGGTTGAGGTAAACTGTTGACCCTCTTCAGATGTTTCATTTGGCTTATATATATGCCCACTGGCTAATCTAGTGGAGCAATCATTAACAAGACCAATGCCATATTGTATCCAATACAACATCACTTTAAAAAAAAAATCATTTTAATTCATGTTGTCAGATGTGTTATTTGTCTGTGGTTACTTGTGTTTATGGAAAGATGTTTTGAACAGTGAAATGAAAGCCTGCCAAGTCAATGTAATGTTAAGTAATGTTTTGTACTTTATGTGTGCAGGTATTTTAGAGTTCATCAGTCTTGCTGTGGGGTTGGTCAGCATCAGAGGTGTGGACAGTGGTCTCTACCTCGCCATGAACAGTAAGGGAGAACTATACGGATCGGTGAGTACAGCACCAAACGTCCATCTGCTCTCAGATATATATCTCAACTCAAAGTACTGTGTACCAATCTGACATGTAACCCTCAGCATGTTTGGCAGCACTAAACTCATATTTTTCTCTTCTTTCTGCAGGAGAAGTTGTCTGCAGAATCTGTCTTTCGGGAGCAATTTGAAGAAAACTGGTACAACACCTACTCATCCAATATCTACCGGCATGGAGAAAAAGGTGCATTTTACTTTGTTGCTCTGAACAAAGATGGGACGTCCCGCGATGGAACGAGGTCAAGGCGACATCAGAGGTTCACTCACTTCCTTCCGAGGCCTGTAGACCCGGACAGAGTACCAGAGCTGTACAGGGACATACTGGGCCAGAGCTGAGACTGAAGGGGGCGTCACCTTGACCCTGTCAGAGCCAGTCTGAGCTCATAAGCAACCCACGTGCTCTTGGTGCAGATCCAAGTGCAGATCTTGCTGATCTGGACAGAACAGGATCATAAAAAGTGCACCACATCAACACTCCCCACAGCTGGCATGGAGGAAGGAAAGGAGCCCTCCCTGAAGCAGACTGGGGAGTTTGATTGAACAGCATCAGGGATCTCCTGTGGAAGATGCGAAGGCCCCATGACAGATATAGAGGCCACCTGGGCCCCTTATATTGACCCCTTATTGGCCTTTGCAAAGGCCCTGGTGGTCAAAAAGATGATTTATGGATTTCGCTTGAGTTTCCACTAAATGAATCCTACTACCTGCTAGTCCAAACTGCATGTTCAAGAGGACAAAGTTGTGGAGATAATTAAGAAATGGCTGCTAGTAGCTTTTTACTGCTGTTGCTGGTGAGTCTTGTCCACTGTTTTCAGTAGGCCTTTTTATTGTATTCAAAAACACTACTGAGGCTGCTAAGTAAATGATTTAATATAAACGCATAATCCACTATACAGTGTGGCTGGTTTACACAGAAAGGTAGTTTTATGCACTGGAAAAGCAGCCCTGTCTGTATGGGAAATGAGTCTAAGAGACAGGGAAATCACCTGAATCAGACTGACTTTTGTTCCCCTTTGACACTGCTCCAAAGACAGATGCTGCTCAGAAAATATAACTTTTCTATAAAGTGCATGAGGAACAAGAGAAAGAGAAAGTACAGATCCAGTGGAATTTTTTTACGGACTTCTCCTGTGGTGTCGCATGGCAGAATACAGTGCGTTCTGTTGGAACTCTCGAGACTCATTCTAGAACCCAGTGAAGGAATTCTGGTGTTCTCTCACCAACTGCAGTCCAACAGCGAGCACTGACGGAGACGCCTTTACAAACCTGATGACAGATTTTATTCTTATTTATTTTTTTTCCCTAGGACATACAGTATATTTATTTCATATATTTATTTATTTTGAGAATATATTTTTACAGGTATGAGATAAAATTAAATAAAGATATTCAGTGCAAGCCACAAGATTCTTTTTCTTATTTATTGTGTCAAAATATTAAGTGCTGGTTTCTACTCTCACAGTCCATTTAACTGTAAAATGGTCAATGATGAAACAATGTAAATATGAGCTGCTTGTTTACATAGTGAGATAACACTTTTCATTTCTTTAAGGATGCCACAAATTGTATCTTAAACTGCTGTTGGAGCGACAATCTTTAAAGCTGGTGTCCAAAAGAATTAAAAATACTTGGAGTGGAAATCAAGTACTGTTGGGTAAAGTAAAGTTGGGGGACTTGCAAGAAGAAGATAAAAAAGAAAATGGTGCAAGTTGACACAGCACAGACAAAGATATTCTTACTTTAGTCAATTGCCCAAAACACTGGATCCTAAAAATTCCTAAAATGGCACTCAGTAGCATCTTGTTTTAGACCCTTGTAAATGCCTGTAAGCTCCATAGCCAAGCTGAGGTAAAGTTTACTCAAGTGGTGTCACTTTAGTAACAATCTCAGACATGATAAGGCTTAACCACAGCCTCAGTAGACCTAATTCAACTGTTTTGTACAGGCTGAGTACTCCCTAAGTCTAAGTGCAATAACTTTAACATCTAATATCGCTATACTGCCCCCTAAATATAAAGTATCTATCCATATGGGAAAGTGTACATAACATAAACCTGCAGACATTCAGTATAATGTTATTACTAACTGGATTGTTATAGTTGATCTGGTTGACAGTGCCCATAAAGACAGCCGGTGAGATAAAAACATTTCTCATCTCATTTGTATTTTTGTAGACGCATCACAAAATTGACTGACACAACGCAGCAGACACAATCTTCACATCACAATGCAACAACTGTGACTTTTCTTTTGCTTTGGTAGCTGCAGGAAGCAACATGCAGCAACACTCAACTACTTGAAGAAGAACATGAGCTGCTGTGGAGTAATACTGGCAAGATGACAGTTTTACCCATACTGCAACAATACTGTCATCCGAACAGTAAAGCAACTGGTATGCAAACACTGAGAAAACAACAGCCTGGATGAATTAATAAAACAGTAAAGAAAGGATTGAGTTTTGTCCAATTCTACTAATGTACAGCTCATGCCTAAATGTATTTATGCAATATGGCTGCCTTGTTAATGGCAAGCATTTAGCTCATGGCTCTAATAATACCTACTAAAGTTAGAAGGCTAGGTTGCATGCTTTGCTTTTTCTCTCCCTGCAGCAACCACAATGCTTAAAGGACCTTTTTTTGATACTATGAACAGATCCTTGTAGTACAGTCTATTTTCATCTTCTGCCATGCTTGGGAAGGGGTCATAATTGGCTGCCGTCACAGATGCTGTGCAATTTTTGCAGATAAGCCTTTATATAGCCGGGTAATTTTAATTTTAACAGACCTAAAAAATGTTCCTCACAAAGACAGAAAACAGACAGAGAGACACTGGAAAAGCAAGAATGAGAGAGAGAGGTGACAAAAGGTTCAGGCATGGTTAAGCTAAAACAGAGTGATGAGAGTGATAGGAAAGGCGGAGTAAAATAACATGAAGTCATCTGTGTAAAGAGACAGCACGCGCTTCCTCTGACAGACACTGCAATTAGACAAGTGACTGGCAGGCCGAGTGCGCTGCTGCACTCTTTCATCCTCCCCTTCATCATCCCTTTATCTGTCTCTTCATCCGCCTGTCTTGGGTGAGTCATCCCTTGTTCTTATGACACCTGAGACTGAATTGACCAGATGTCAACTCTGGCATAAGCAAGAAAAAGAGAGCTGGAGACAGGAAGAGGAGTGTTAAGAGTCAGAAAATTATGTAGCAAGTCAAAGAAAGATGAGCAGAAGGAAGAAGGAGGTGTGGGATAATTGTTTTGCAGCCCGCTACATAAAAAATCCTGATTGAAAGCAGCTCTTTGTGTTGAGTTTCAAATTTCATTCTGGGCTGTAAAAGCACCAGTGGTTAAAACAATCTTACACCAAGGTAAATTTGAATTCATATCACATGATCTTTTTCAGTGAATGTATTTTTTCCAAGTATTGTGATAAATGTTTACATTACATACAGAGCTTTAAAGCTCTGGATCATATGATTATCCTAAGGACACACTGAAATGACATGCGCAGGGATGTTGTAAGAGTGATATTTAGCAAAGGAAGAGTTGTGAGGGTTTTTTATTTTAGTCTGTCGAAAACTGAAGTGTAAGGAATTAAACAGTGTGTTTCTCTGCTTTAATATAAAATGTTAGCATGTCTTCCTGTCTAGCTTATGACCTACATTTGTCAAGCAAACGTGGAGTTACTTCTAAAACCAATAAACATATTATCACTACTACTACTACTACCACTACTATAACTAACCATATTGTTTGGCAGGGTTATAGGTTGCTTCAGGACTAGAGACAGCATAAAGTTTGCCAAAAAAATCAGTTAGTTCTTCTCCTCAAAGCTTTTTCTAGAGCTAAAGCTAGCAAACTAGTCGCACAAGAGTGGCAGAGAAAGAAAAGAAAGTCAGATGAAGAAAAGGATGCTGCCAAAAAGCGTTTGGGTAAAGCTGGAAAGTGACGCTAATATTTTTTTACATGCATTATGATAATTTTAAGTGTTTTCAAACACATGAATGAGACATAAGGTAGTTCGAGATGGTTAGCAATGGCAGCGCTCTTCACCACTCATGTATTTTTGGGGCGTGGCTTAAGAGGGAAGCCTGAAGGTGTGCAGGGGATACTTTTAAAACCGAGGTCACTATTGTCAGTTTCTTCAGCATTACCAGCCCTAGCTTTAAGGACCCATTGTTTAAAAAAAATGACTGAATTATGGACTGCGTGTTTGGCGCCATCTTGATGGGCTCGGCAACAGTAACTATAGGGGCGGGGCTTAGAACAGTCAGTTCCGTGACAATTAGGCTAACTCCACCCGATGGGGATAATCTCATGATTAGCAACAAAACAGCCACTAAATAGGCTTTGAGCTGAGATGATTTATAAGTATTATAATAATTGAAGTGTAATGCAAGCAATCAAGCTGGGAGAGTGAGTGAAATTGGATGCTTGAAGCCCCATATTCTGACACCCACAGGACCACTACATGCTGTGAAATGGAGGCTCAACAAAGCCTGACTGACTTTACACAGTACAAGTAAAGCTCAGTGCTGCCTGTACCCGTCAACATCTGGCCTATATATTTCCCTCACGCAGGGGAAACACCAGTTCCGATCAGATTTGTGTCAAATTGTTTTATGTCTCCAGCTGCATCTCACATCAAGGAGATGTCGGTCCATGCATAGGCCGGTGCCAGCATACAGGCTCATCAGCTCGGTAACATGTTTCAGATAAGATTGCAGGGCGCTGTGGTTCACATCTGCCCAGTTATACAGGCAGGAGCATGGCAACATTGTGTCTAGTTAAGATATGGTTCAGTGTGTGTATAATCCTCTTATAAGGGCATACAGAATAGGATGAGACTGAAAGAACATCAGACAGACAGCGCCTGAGTACCAGCATACGTACGCTGACTGTGAGTGTATGTATGTCAGACACATGCACAGAGAAAGAGAGAGAGAGAGAGACATCTTAAAACCACGCAAAAGAGAGAGCGGGAGAGAGGTATGACATGAAAGTTTGTAAGAAACAGGTGGGTTTCTAAGAGGATGAATTAGAAAAAAATCTGTATGTGGGTTCTTAGTGCTGCCAGCCTGTCAGGTTACAATCTTCCTTTGAAGTGTGTGTGTGTGTGTTTGCAGGGAGGGGGAGGCATGTTTATGTGAGTCAAAGTGACTGCGTAGATTCATGTCAGCACAACTTCTGTGTGTGTATGTGTGAGTGTGTGTGTGATCTGTGAATCTGTGTGAAGGTGAGCCAGGGGTTCTCCTGACTAGAGGGCTGTCTGACTGATGTGTGAGGACTCCTGTGTGTGTGTGTGTGTGTGTGTGTGTGTGTGTAGTGCCTTGCCTCTTCACTCTCTGTCTGTCCTCCGTGGGGTTTTCCATCGACTGGTTAGATCTCCACGCTTGGATCCAGCAGGTAACGGTCCATGCAAAGAAAACCAAAACAAAAGAAGCAGAGAATGATTTTAAACAAAAAACAATTTATTCTCTTTAAATGATTTCACTGCACCATTTTAGTATTCCTGTTTTGTGCTGTAAAAATTACAAACGTTTATCCTGTCTGTCTCCGTGATTTACCAAAGAAACAAAGACATTCTCTAACTTTTAAAGCACAAAAAGCTTTAATTTTATTGCTTCTGTCTTGTGATCAAGTGCAGTTTGGGCTTAAAAATGTCATACGGTTGACTGTAAGAACAGTGAACCTTCGAATTTAATATCATGTGTGAAAACAATTCAAACACCTTTCAGCCCATGTCCCTTTTATGTTCCAAAAAGGGTGTGTGTGTGGTTTTTGTTTTTCTCAATAGGCAGGTGTAGAAGTTAGTGATCTCTGCTGGTAGACATCTACGACTAGTGGAGTCCACACAGGTGTTCTTCCTGCAGTCGTCAACACACACGCACACACACTCTCACACACTCACACACACAAAACACACGGACACACTGTCTGTCATCACCTGTCTGTGTGTGAGATTAATGGTGCGGTGCAGTGACTCAGCTGTGCTGAATTCAGAAGAAAAAAAAGTGTCCTTCCCAAATTCTTAGACATATTAGACAGCTATGAACTCATCTAACTTTTGACTAACAAATTACTTCATCTCTTGAACTCTGACGTACCCACCAGTGACTGCATCTTTACAGAATCGTGTTGTGCAGCAACACACTGTTCAAGTCAACAAAACTTCAACTCAAGTTCTACTGAAATAGCTTAAAGATACCAAGCACAGTCTCTTGTAGTTGTGCCCTATGATAGAAATACGTGGAGCTCCTTTGTGTTTGTCCTGATTGAAACACCACTATGTGAACGGGGCCATTAAGTTAATCCATGTGTGTTTTCTTTTAGCAAAGCTCATGGGCACGGCCGATGTTGAAATTGAAGGGAAAGATCATCTTAAAAGAAACCAATGTTGACAGTTGGCACGACATGAACCAGTCTAAGGTGTTACAAAGTTGCGTGCTTTATATGCCAAACCATCCACCCTGTCTCTGCACACACTTTTTGAAGCAGTATACCGTCGCACTACTGTCTTTCCACTTTTGCTACTGAAAAAAAGTTTGTTTCAAAGTTAAATATTATTATATATAAAATATTTCATATCAACAGTGTATCAAATGACTATATATGATGTCGAATGTGTTGCTCGCAGTGATGAAACAGAAATTAAGCAGTTCTGCCATTCATGTTGGCTCTACAGAGAGTTTTAATATATCTCATTGTTTTAGTTTTATAGCTCACAACTGTTTCAACATAAACTGCTCTAAAAACTCACTGTGTGATACCTGCACAGCACTAAACAACAGAAAGGCAAAGTTAGTGACGACCTGGTGAACCTTTCAAATTTAGCAGCAAAGCGCAAAAAAAGTCAAAGGAGGGTGATTATTTCAAATAAAATGCTAGTCTTGCTTTGTGTCTGCTGAATCAGTAAACAAGCAAGTGTTTGCTCATAAATTGTCTATATTAGCTTCAGGATGAGTCAGTGATGTGTTTACAGTGTGTACAACTCACATAAAGTCAGGCACAAAGTTACAGCATTTGAAGAAAACTAGATAAATGTACAAACGTTTAAGGCTATCACTTAAAAATTATTATCATTATTACGGAAAGGGAATACTGTTAACACAATTGAAAGCACAGCCTAAACAGTTGGAAGAAGTTGGACAAAATGAATTATCTCAGAAGACACAACAATACACAGTCAAACCACATCACACACTAAAGTGTTACTGATGTGCACCTCCGCACCTTCCTGCTGTTGTCCCTCGGTCTGCTTCAATGAAAGAGTGTTACCTGACACATTGCAGATGAAAGATTCACACCGGTGCACATATTTTCAACCCTGTTATCATCGACAGTTCTGCAGCAGGCGTAGAACATGTTGTTGAGCAGAAGGCACCGTGCGGATTCCTTGTCAAATACCCATCTAACCACTGTCTTCAGCTCCATATCCACAAACCACAAATTACACACAACATGGAATAAAATTGGGCAGAGTTTCGAACAGTGTTTTTCTTTTAAAAAGCAACATTTGTTTCTCTGATGATCATGACAATCACGATGTATTTTTGTTAGTTTACAATGGGTGTTGGCATTATGGTTTTCAGTGGCCTAAGGTCACAAAACAGCACCAGCACATAAAAAATAATTCCCTTTTAACTAATGTAAACATATCAACAGGCAATAATTGGTGGTGAAAGGGTTCTACCTGAAATCAGTGGTTTGTCTATAACTGCAAACAGTTTCTGCCTAATTACTTTAATTGATTTAGCTGACTGATGCTCGTGGCTGCCCCGTAATGCACGTTTGCTGGTACACACAGTTGTAAAATGAACAACAAACCCAGCTGAACCTGCAGGTGGGATCTCGACCGAGGTAGATTTTTTTTTTCTAAACCTGTTCAGAAAATGCTCATTGTGTTGATGAACTCAAGCAGAATAATCACCTAAGCTGGCGGAGCAGGATGTCCTTTATAGGACAGTAAGTGAATTTAACTTAATTTCCTAATTTCAGTTGTACTGTGTGAAATTTCTAGGCTACTTTTCCTGAACAAAGAATAAGGACAGAGGGAATGAAAGCATTCATTCATTATTTTTGGAGGTATTTAGATGTAAATCATTGGAGGAGTTGAAAGTTTGACCTCAGATGAAAAGTCAGGTCACAAGTCACGAGTGTGATGAGAGCATTTTTTTGAGCTTTTAGTCTTTTCCTTCTTTATGGTTCAAGATGAAATACAACTATACAATTGCACACGCATTAGTGTGGACAGATTTGAGAATGATGTGACTGCCACATAACGCATAAAGCATAACGCTGAGCAATTTTAGGTTTGATGCCTTGAAGACACCTCAATAACTGGCCAGATACCACTCCACCCCCATACCGATTGAATCGGCTACCATCTGGTTCTCAAGCCGCGTACCTATGGACTGAGCCACTACGTCATCATTTTTGAGTTTTTGATGACTCCACAGTACCAAACTGTGAATGAAAAATAATAAGACCTGATTATTATTTGTTATAAATTTTAGTCCTCAGTATCACTAACCCAAACTGAGATACTTGAAAAACTTTTTAGCATCTAAACCAGACACATTTCTTGGGTCCTTTCTTTATCAAACTGTTTTTATTTCCTTTTAAAACCTTCTGACATTTTCAAGAGCTCACTGAGTGGAAATGCAGAGAAAGAGGTATCGTAAACTAAAACGATAGGAGGGAAAGGAAGGGATTAGCGATGAGACAGCAGACACTTATTCCCCTGTGGTTGTCCACCTTTGTGGTGTAAAATCATTTATGTGGCTTACGGCGGACATGTTCGCTCAATGCTATGGATTCACAGACAAATTCACTCTTAAATTCTTAATAGGAGTAGAAACATCCATCAACATGCCAGATAAGGAGGGGAGAGGGTGATAGCAGGAGATAGGCTGGTAAAATCTGTAATTGTACACAGACAGAAGGGAAGTTTGAAACAAGATACAGTAAGCGATAAAGAATTAAGGCCTTGTATGGATGCATTTTTTGGACATAATGTATATACAGTATGTCTCATGGCACTTGGGAGACTTGGAGATTCGGTGATCATGAGGTAAAACTAATTAAGGTTTTAAAAAAAACTACTCTTCTTGCCTTTGTTAGCTTTGTGGATAAGTTCCAGGTTAAAAAAAAAAAAGGAAAATCAGCAAAAGGGAGAAAACAGCAGATTGTGTGTCCCAATTATCCTTGACTAATATTTCAGTTTCAGCAAAACATTAACTTGGACATTTCTTTTCAGATAAGTAGTTTGGTGTTCACACTTTACTCATGGACAAGTCTGGCTGTCCCTCTGCTTCCGACAATTTGGCTTGTAGCATGTATTCTGTGCTTGTGTTTACATGTTTGGCAGGAGTGGGACTTGTGTCCAGTGCATCCTGATCATGAAGAAACATCTTACTATAACTGCAAGGAGTCTCAGTCTGTCTATCTGTTCTTTGATAATCTTGACAACCGTCTGATCAACTTTAGACTTTGCAGGTGTGTTGCTGAGGACTCAATATTAAGACATTATGTAAAAAAACTTTACATTTTGGCCTGTAATGTTTGAAACATGACCCTCAGAATCGTCCAGATGAATCTATTCATATAAGCTATGGCCATTTGTAGCTTCAATAATTTTTCTACTATTTTGAATAATTTTTTTTCATTACTTCTACAAATTTAGAGTAATTCGGCAAATTAGCAAATTTGGTACAGAACAGTGTTTTTTATTCAGATTTCTGATATTCCATACTTAAGATAAAGCTTCCGAGTGCTATTTGTAATGAACGGCTTGAACTGGAACTGCACTAGTCTGACAATAAATGAAAGGAGTCTCTGTTTGTCTGTCCTTTGATTATCTTAAAAATCACTCATCCATCCATACTTGGCAACTGCATTGCTGGGGAAACAAGGAAATGCAGTGTTGACTAAGAAGTTATTTGGATGAGCAGTTCACAAGAAAGCTGCAAGCAGCAGTACTTGAAGCCAAGCAACTGGCCCGTACCAAACTGCATTAGTTTCTCAACGCACTATAAAGCCTGTGAGATTAGTGTGTTTTCTGTGGTGTCCTTCTGGGCTCATCAGCAAACAAAAAAAAAAACACTTAAGATAATCTAGAAAAGAATCACAGAACAATATGAATTGGACATGATAATTAAACATTTACAATACTAATAATTTCACACCTTGTGGGGTCACAACAACCAGGACCCTCCTAAATACCCAGCAGACCGTGAATTCAATAATGACCAAAGCTGTATTTTTATTATCAGCCTTCACGGGTAGTCTAACACCACTCAGCCTCTGGGGGTAAACACACACACGTACACACACGCACACACACACACACACACACACACACACACACACACACACATACAGGGTGGAAGTAATTAAAGCAAGTGGAGCTAAATTGAAGTATATTGAACTCATCTCTCACACGCTCCCACTCTGTCGATAGATCACTCGCCAAGTGCTATCGACCGCTGCAAAGACTTCCCTCTGCAAAACACTCCTCTGCTCTCTGCAGTGTGTGTGTGTGTTTGTGTGTGTGTGTGTGTGTGTGTGTGTGATGTAAGTTAGTGAATGAGAAAAAGGGACAGGGCAGAGAGGACAGGAGAATTTAGAGAGACAGAAAGTGATGTTCTGTGCAGCAGAATTAGCAAAAAACTCATTTTAGGATTGCCCTTCACGCTATCCTCTCTCTTCATCCATCATTTCTCTTTTTTCTCAGATTTTGCTGTCACCTCATCTTTCCCACTCTCCCTTTTCACCTCCCTGGTTTCTCCTTTTTCTCTAAATCCCTTTATCTCTATCCATCTTGTGGGAGGGGTAATGATTTTAACTAAATGAGAGTCTTGCACTTCCCCACCCCACTAGATTAGCAGATCAATGGAACAGCATTTGTGTGTTCATCGTGGGGGAGATGCCGCTGTATAGTCATCATAAATACCCAATACCCCAGGTGACTCCGCACTGCACAGAGGACAAAGCCCTGCGAATGAGAAACGACAAGGAAAAAAATGACAGCAGAGATTTTCCAGAAACGGCAGGGGAGTAGAAAGCTATGGATTTTTACTGAATAATCGGTTGGAATTCTCCACAAGGTCTCGACATGACAAATGTGTGTCAAACATGGCATCAATGGTGGAGGAGAGGAACGCCTCGGCTGCTCTGTTGAAATGCCTTTCCTCTCTGCTTGATGTGAATTCAATTGGAGTTGAATTGATTAGCACCGATTTGAGATCAATCCTAAGTGGGTTTGCATCGCGAGGCTCAGTCCCTCCACTGTGTGACTGAGCCTCTGCTCCTCTAAACTTGTTCTGTTTGCCCACTCTCTCCATCCCCTTCTCTCTCTCTCTCTTTGCTCTGTTTTACGTGACGGGTAATTTGGAAGGCTGAGTAAGGACATAAAATTTAGGCTGAGAGTTGTTTTGGATTTGATGGATTTCTATAATAAATGTGCCCTATAAGCAAACCAAGATGGATGCCTAATTAAAACTAAGTCAGCTACATAAATTAGATGAGGTGGCCTCTGGAAAGATGCATCAGTCAGACCATTCGTTCGGTATTTCTCACCACAGCATGTTTATTTTTGAGCCCCAACACACTTGTTGAATCTATCTGAAATGTGGGGTTCATTTATCAGCATCCGTTTTAATGCAGTATGCTTATATCTACATATAGAATGCAATCAATCAATTTCTTTTTGTGCTTCAAAATGTGTGCACATTTAGAAAAAGCATCCTTCTGTCAAACTATTGTTCCCAAATGTATTTCTTTGCCACTAATGTCCTTATTTTGTCTTACATTTCTAGTGCTGCAACACTGAGCACCTGTGGTTTAATATAGAAAATCTGGAGGATGTGTTAAAAACAGTCACTAGTTATGGAATCACATCAGAGTACTTTTTAGGTACATTACTCCTATTAGAGAGCTATCTTTTCTCTTGCACACACACAATGCATGGTTATGAAGCAAATAAAAACTAAATCTTAATCTATAGGTTCTGTGCCCAATATTTATTTTATGTTCTGGAAATCTTAATTTGACCAGCATTTTGATTCACCTGTCAATCATTTTTCCCATTTATCTTTATTTACCTATCATACACACTTTTGGTTTCATGAAATGTCATTTATGACTGAAGTGATCTCGGGCTTCTCTCCCACAAGACATAATTTATGCATTGGAAGAGTGTATTCATGTCATTTCATGTAAGCGCTTATATGCTTAAACTGTAGAGAGAGTGTGTTGTGTTAGAAATATGTGCCCATATTTGACATTCTGAGGGCATTACTGTATGTAAATGAGCCTGTATGTGCAGGAGCAGGTAGATTCACACCAGGCGAGATTCATTATTGTTCATTTTGTAAATTTGTTTGTGTTTTTATTTGATAGTTACAATTGTGCTTGTTTGCACAGACAGATTTCCTACACACTTATTAAGAACTTGTTCTATGCATGCTTTGATAACTGAGGGCCTTTAGCAGCTAGCATCTTTTTGCAGGTGCATTTCCACATTTTCAGCTACGTTACTGCCACCAGCTGTCAATCAGAGATCACCCCACCCACTACACGTTTAGATTATTGCACTCTGCAGTCATGTGTATCAAACACACGCTTAGTGCCGTATGTATTTATGGAGATACAAACAAAACAAAGACCTGATCAAATACCGAAGGTAGAAACTCTACAGGGTGCCTTTGACATCTCAGAATCATGATCATTTTGGGGAATGATGCATCCATTAGTGTTTTTTAATATGTTGCCAACACCAGATGTACATTTCCCAAGTATATTTGATATATAATTTAATGTATCAATGCATGTCTTGCAGAGGTCAGTCTGACAGTGCTGTTTAACCTGTTTAATATATATTTAGATATCAGATGGACTTGAGCAATGAAACCTGAGATGATCAGGCAAGCAGATACCAAACTCACACACACGCACACACCAACACACACATTCACAGCGACACACGTCCATGCATGCTGTGTGCAGATTTGTGTTCGGTGTGGAGGGCCTATCAAAGCATGGTGGTTTCCTCCTGTTGGTGTGACAGCTCTTAAGCCTTACACATGAAAGACTGTCAGGGAAGTTTTATTACACCTTTTCTAAAAAGTGCGTGCGTGTGTTTGCGTGTGTGTTACTGTGTTCCCAGCTGGGAGAGGTGTAGACAGCGGTCCGGCTGAAAAGTTGCCAGATTTTCAGAACAAAAACATGACTTCCCAACAACACAGTCTTCCTCAATGCTTTTATCTGTTGCTCTTTTATGAAACATGTAGCTGTCAGCGCAAACACGAAGGATTAATCCTTAAACACACACACACACACACACACACACATAGATGGTGTTCAGCTAGTCTGGATAAAAGAATATTTCTGGATTAAAGTAAGGTACACTACATGCTAATGTAACATTATCATGCCAAAAATAACACAGTTAAACAACATAGTATTAATAGTGTTATTGCAGTATTCTTTTAGCAAGGTGGAAAGAAGTAAAGCACCTGAAGTAACTATTTTATTTTAATTTTTATTTTTTTATTTTTATTTTTTTCCACGCAAGTAATTCTTGCTTATTTTAAAATAGACTTGTCAAATAGTGTTTCACACAACGACCTCAATGACCTTTGATGTCCACGCTAAGGAATCAAGATCACAGATGGGTGTCTAATAAGAAAATAGAAATAAAGAAATGATTGGATGCTTGTAATCTGAAATCAGAGAAGGCTCATATGACCTATGATGATTTTGTTTTTTGGTGGACTGGCTCTTATCAGTCACAGCTGCTGTGCGAACACATGCACAAACACGCACACGGATAGGAGATGTCTGATCGTGTCTTACTGTGGCTGTGTCACCTCGGCCTCACCGGCAATTTCTCTTTAAGTGGAGAGAGACCTCAACAAAGACAGAGAGACAGATAAAGGGTGAGGTTTTTGCCTGTGATGACAGTATCCATACCGGAGGCGTTACGACATGTGGAGGTGACCGGCAATATTTGGAAAAGCATCCGTGTGTGTGTGTGTGTATGCGTGTGTGCATGCAAATGTGTGTTGAATAAATGGCAGCAGGGTTGTGGAATGCCTATCTTATACGATTACCATAGCAGCTGTACTAGTGAATGAAGAGACAGAGGGTAACTATGGAAGAACCCCGCAAACACTTACACACACACACACACACACACAAAAAAAAACCCCACTCACGTGTTGTTATCAGAAGATCAGGATATGAGTGATCACTGCTTTCTAAGCCAGGGAGTTTCCTTTCCTAGCTGCAGCTCTTATAAATGTGTCTGTGTGTGTGTGTCTGTGTGTGTGTGTGTGTGTGTGTATGTATGTGTGTGTGTGTGTGTGTGTTGCTTACCACTTCCAAGCAACTTTGACCTGCCAGGATATAAACAACTTCGTCACCTCAGGTTCTTCTTACATATACCTCAATTACACTTGTGCGTGCAGGTACACACGCACATACACACAAAGTTAGTTTAGCATGCCTGTTAGCTTGCTGTTAGATGCTTCCTGTATATACAATATATATATATAGTATATACATACATATACACTGTATATGTATTAATTAGAATTGTAATTGACTGATTTAATATAAGTGCTTCCTTTTGATTTTTTGTGTTTTTGTGTAGGATGTGGACTGCTGTGAGACTTGATTTACTTGAAGCTTGACTAAAAGCTTGAGACAGAAATAAAATCCCAATATGATAAGCCCTGTACAGCTACACATCTTGATGTACTCCTCTAAGCACTGAAGTGTCTTTGTCAGGTAGCAAACACTATGGCGGTTGCACAACTTTTTTAAAGAAAATAGTTGAATGCAATGGTCAGCCAAATGCTTGAATGACTTAAGACTGGAACTGACATTAGCAGACTTGAAAAGTGACTTCGACATGCAGAGGCAGACTTTGAAGTGGCTCTGAATTTTATTGCTACAACTAGGACCTGAATGGTAATATGTTAGGACAAAGGAGTGAAATTCCTTTTCAACATAAGGAACTGCAGTATGATGCAGAAAGTACCCACAGCAAACACGTAACATCGGCCAGTTTGCTCCTCTTTCCTGCTCCTCCTGGCTGAATCCAGGCCAACGCTGCCCAGCTGTGGTGCCTTAAGTCTGGACATGTCAGGACTCGTACTACCCCCCTGAACCTCCACAGAACTGGTGATTTATCTGTGTGTGACTTGGGTGCACTTTAATCGCCGACAAGAAACACACACACACACACACACACACACACACACACACACACACACACACACACACACATGCAGGCACATGCACAGACAGAGTGACAGGTGGGGTTTGCATGTACAGTACATGTGTGTGCGCGAGAGAGTTCAGTTGCTCTGTGTAGTGGGCGTAGGTGTGTGTTTATTTGTGTGTGTCTGTGGGAGAAAGAGAGAGAGAGAGAGAGTTTGCAAGGGTGTGTGCATGAGTGTGTATGTGTTTCTATACCAATGCTTGAAGTCAGGTGGGCTGGCACATCTAGGGTCCCCTTTGAAGATGCGTTCATGTACACACACATACCACACACACACACACACACACACACACACACACACACACACACACACACATTGACCAGCTGTTTCTCTCTTCCACTTCCCTTTGATGTCTCTACTTTTTCCAGCCTACACACCATACTCTCTCTCTCTCTTTCACACACACATACACACACACACGCACACTATATAGTCCTGCTCGAGTGGAAATACTTTTCTACAAATATACCCTGAAAAATCACATAATCTTAACAAGTAATTTTTTCCTTTTATTGAATGCTCAATTTTGCCTTTTGGGAACTAGAATAGTTGTAATTTTAGTAATGTGTGGTTCTGACAGGATAGTAACACCACATCTTATAAACGATGATGCATCGTCATAGATTAGATTACAGAACAGTTTATAAACTTCTTAGAATCAGCTTAAAGCCAGAATTTCTCTTTGGTGGAAGTGCTTAAAACTAAGCCAAATGTCAGTGTGTTTATTGGAAACAACACATCCTGGACTCCAAATTCAAACAGAACACATGAGGTTTGGACTCAGACCTCAAACAGTAAAAAAAGTAAACATTAATATTGCATCCAGAGATAAATGGACAATGTCAAACCCAGATATACATAACTATTAAAATCAAAACCACAAAAACAATTATGTTTTTTGTGATGTATCCAACTATCACAGAACAAAAAAAACAGTATTATTTTACAATAATATGAAAAGTCTTTACGAGTTACAGAATAATACAGAAGAATTATTTGTCCTGACGTAGACACACACACAGACATCTGTCTGTCTGTCATTCAAGTATGGTAATTATTGTTTAGATTCAGCACTCTGCAGTAGGTATGTGCAGTAAAATGTACAGAACAATGCAGAAATCAACACGCCTTCTCTTTCATAAATGTCATTGCTGTTGTTGTATGGGGACGTCCTGGCACTAAAACAGGGATCAGTTTCATCCTTGCTCGTGCATCTCTTTTGATAGGCGCACACACACACACACACACACAGAGAGAGAGAGAGAGAGAGAGGTAGTGTGTGGGCTTTTATATTCTCTCTTTTAATAAGGTTTTTGTGTATTTTTTAAACATTTCAAGATTAATGAGCATTTTAAGTCTCTGAATCGTTTGAAGTTAGGCCACTGAAAGAGCCAAACTAATAAAAGTTAAATCTGCCAGGTGCTGTCTGTTCAACCATGTACCAATTCTTCTTATTCTGTATTTATTTATTAAGTAAGGTACCTTAAGATGCACTTTTTTAAAAGAAATTTAAAAAACACTAACCACACTATAACTGTATATAGATTTACCTTATATTGCCGTATATTGTAACTATGCGCACTTACCAGTATGCGTTTATCATTTGCCATATTCATTGTGATGCTAATTATTTTTTGTAGTTTATGCCAATTTCTACTAAGAAATATTATCATATTTAGTAAAGAGTAAAGAGGAAGTACATAGATTGAATAGTTTATCCTCTCGAGAAAAAAAAAAACGTAGCTGCTATGTTGTTGAGAGTTAGACGAGAATATCGATACTATTCTCATGTCAGTACAGTCAAATATGAAGTCACAGCCAAGACATGATTGGTGCAGCTCACCATTAAAAACGGAAACAGGAAGAAGCTGTGAGCCTCATTCTGTGTGAAGGGAACAACATCTGCATTCGAACACATCAAAAGATGTTAACATGTTATATTTCATTTATTTGATCAAAAAACCTAAGTGTGTGTTGGTTTTATAGGGACTTATGTGGTGCTTGATTGCTTTAATTTGCTGTTTCATCCTGCTTCCAGTTTTTATTCTGAGTTACTTGCTTATCTATTTACGTGCTATCTGTTAATTTCACAAGAAGAAAAGAGGGCATATAAGAAAAGTTTTCAAAAATTTCAGTTGAACAGCTTTTTATTTGAATGTTAAATTCATTTTTGGAGGAAAAAATCCCCATTAGATTTAAAATGACAACCACTTCCTGGTTATGCTTCAAATCTTAGTTAAGTTAGCAAAATATCTGTGCTGAAAATGTTTAATAATCAGACTGTCATCGAGATTCTTGTGTCACAGGGGGAACAGTGCAGCCTAATTTTCACCATGTATGTTTGCACATTGAATAAATGAATACAGACATTTCTGAACCACATGAATAAACAAAAATAAACACTCAGTGAAGCGCTGCCCCTTTCGGCTGTTCATGGGAAAAAGGTGATCGCGTTGACGGTGGAGCCTCAGATCTTCAAAAAGCTCGGTTTTTAACCCAACATTTTCCCATGTTGTAATCTTCTTCTCACCATCTTCCCTTCAACTTGGAGCCATTAAGAGCTTCTAGTGTTACCTGGCCTGTCTGTGGCCCAGCGGAGCCCCAGAGCCCTAGCCTTTGTCCTGGACCGTGCAGCAGGTGAATAGGATGCCCATGCGAGGGGGGCCTCTCAGCCTAGATACACCTGATACCCGACTCACACCCCCCACTGCAACGCCCGCCCTCCAAAGACCCCCACTGGACCCCCAAAGCTCCACCAGCCACCTCCTCCTCTTGACTGCCTGCCAGCTGGCTTCTGCTCTCGGAGACACGCAGCAAGAATGAAGGATGTTATTGTTGACAGTGTTGGCAGCTTCGCCCCCCCACCGAGTGTATGTTATGTGTACGTTCTCAGTTCTGCCCTCTCTCCCTCTCTCTCTTTTTGTAGAGTCCATGTGGGCTCTGCCCTGTTGTCTGAGCCTCATATCTGTGTGAACTCTGTGTTCACCTTTGAAGTTCTCTACCACGCATCTCTGCGCCCCCCTCCGCCCCTCCCTGTCTCTCCTCCGCTGCTTTGATTCCCTTTCTTGTTACGGGGAGTTGGCTGATCCACAGATAATGCCACTCAGTCTCTTCGAGGCGACATGTTGGGGGGGGGGAGCGGCATACATGGTTCAGGTGCAGAGCAAATGGAGAACTTTATTTTTCTTTGTTTGATTTGTTTATATGTGCATTTACACATGTGGGTATGCAGTACCGCGTACAGGCAAACACGACTTTGTTTTGTTATCTGAGGGTTTAAGTTTACATTCTGCAACACCGCACAAGATAAGTCTGCAGACAACATGGACAGACGGTAACTTTGTTTGCACCGGACCTTTGGTGTGCTTTCCCAACACATGGCCTATTGCTCTCCCTTTTTACTGTGTGTCACCAATGTGCTGAAATAGCGTCGTCGCTTTGAAGGCGCACAGGTGGATTAAACATTTGCATGCTGATGATAGTTTAACGGGGCTGGCTCAAGGACAATACAGTGAAACCTTCCCACTGCTTTTTACTGCGTTCACAAACAGTCGTTACCGTCAAAGGAGCGGCATCTTTTTTTTTTTGGTGGGGGGGAGGGTAAAACATTCTTGTTTGTTGCCTGAACACTGTGCACTTTAGATGTTTTCCAATATGAGGTGAAATGATTTTATTAAAGGAGTTTGAAATGTCTTCATACGGTATCATTATTAACCATGTGATTCATTGAGATGCATTACAAAATAATATCAATGTTTAGTAACTGTGCAGTCTTTAGTAAATATGTTTAAGAAGTTGTTGAATTCATAATTATCATTTTTTCGTTCACCTTGAGGGTTTGTCATCCATGTTGGCTCACTGGTTATTGTAACTGAATGTTTAGCCTTGGCCTTGGAAATAGTAGTTCATGAAACAAACTCATCACAAGATCAATCGTGACTCAGGGCCGGAGAGGAAGAAGCTGGGAAAGCATTAAATACGGAAAAGTCTCTGCACATTTAAACCGAATGGGAATACTTTCACACATTTTTTAATGCAAGTTCCGATGAAGGAAAGGTCCAGTTTCCTTCCCTTGTGAGAACTTTTATTGATTTTTGGGAAGGTTCAATTAAAATAAATTCCACTCAACGTTGTTTTCTACTTTAATGTGTTGTAAAGTTTTTGGTTTCTGCCTGATCTTCAAAGAAAATCTGGATTGATTTTTGTGTGTGTGCATGTGTGTGTGTGTGGACATGTGACACTGTGAATATATGTCTATAGGAAATGATAAATGGCTTATTTCGATCTCTCAGCAGCTCCTCAGCCCGTTTGTACAAACCAACAGCAAAGGCTTTGTCAGCAGAAACAAATGATCTATCAGCACACACACACACACACAATTTTGCAGCCTGGTCAGCTGTGAGTATGATGGATTGGACCTCAGGTGTGTCTTGTCTCTGTTATTGATAGGCAGGTATTGGAGTGGCAGCATGAAATATTAATAGAGTGGAGCTAAACGACAATCTGACAAAGAATGAGAAGGAGAAAGAGAAGGACAAAGAGCGAGAGAGATGTTTGAAATGAAAAAATGCAATGACAGCAGCCATACCTGCGGCATGACAACACGTAGGACTGATGAGAGGCATCAGAAAAATAAGCATTCACATACGCGTGTCTGAGAATTTGAAATATGCCTGTTATCAGTATCGGATTTTTTTTTCTTTTCTCAATGGAAATTCCCTCCGTCTTTGATACATTTCATGTGCACAAACACACGCTCAAACCTCTCTCTCGTTCTGTCACTCTAACCCACATCCTGTTGTGGTTCTTTTTCTCTCCCCAGCTTTGATATCTGAGATCCGCTGACTTACGTGGACAGACAAAGCGCACCTTTGTCTTTGCCACCCTGCACGAGTGTTTGTCATCATATTTTGCAATCTCTTTTGTGCGTGTGTGTATCTTTGACTGTGTCCGAGTTCTTCCCACCATAATGACAGCAACACACGCACACACACACAGAGGCATCTCTTGCCAAGGATTTGTCCTCAGTATTACACATTAAACAGCAAGGAGGGTTGAAACCTCCCTCCGCTATTATATGCAGAGCGGACAAATTATGCACAGGTTTGTGTGTGTGTGTGTGTATTGACGCAGCACTGCAGAACAATCTATACTAATGATTTCCCATAGACACCTCAAGTTGATCTGGGAACCGGGGAGGATGGGAGGGAAAGAAGTCAAAAGAGACGAATGAAGAGATGAGGGAAAGAAAGACTGAAGGAAGAAGAGAAGCAAGAGCACAGTGATGGAGGAGCAGACGGAGATTATGGGAGTGATGTGAATCTGTAATTTAGAGCTGAAAATATGTCAGAAAGGTGCCGACTAAATGATGTGCTATTTTTTTGTGCACTTTTATGTAACAATTTGCAGAGAATCTAGCACCAACTTGCAATCAGGCACATTTTAATTGAGGCTTGATTTATGGTTTATATTTTATTCACTTCATTATTTATTGTAAAAGGAAAGGAAGGTTGTGGGAAGCCCTCAGTGGCTATGTTCATAATACTAGAGGATCATGATGTTATCAATTTCTAGTAAATCATCAGTAAAGATTAGTGGGTCATCTGCTTTTCTAAAAGTGATAAATTTGAATTTTTTCTAAGGCAGAGGACGGGCTGGGTTTCCAACAATGCCTGTATATTGCAGCCACTATTTTGTTGCATGTAAACTTGTTCTTTTTACATTCAAGAATATGCTACAAGACATATAAGATTTTGTTTTTATTTGTGTGTGTCTGTTTGTTAATTAACTGCTAAAAGCAGTTAAACTAAAAAGAAAACTTTACATTGCACTTCTTTCAATATTGGAGGTTACAGTAGTGTAAAGTTGTGGGTTTCAGTGTACTGTGTGTGTGTGTGTGTGTGTGTGTGATGTGTGTGAAAACCTTGAACCTGCACAGAGGAATTTCCTCCATTCACCTCACATTGTTCAGACTAACGAGTCAAATACGACAGAGCCGGAACAGAAACACTCCACACCCTTCAGGATGTCTCTGAGGAACCATAAGCACTTCCAGGTCAAAAGGCCACTAGGATGATGTCACGGGCAACGAGAGCACACACACACACACACACACACACACACACACACACACACAC
>JBAJHX010000051.1:8968641-9002159 GCA_037176925.1 Amniataba percoides
CACACACACACACACACACACACACACACACACACACACACACGCACACACACAGCTGAAAACTCCATCAACAGGTCCTCGTGTCACAAATGATGTCTAGACATTTCATATTTATTCAAACGAATGAATCTCTTTTAGAAAAAAAGAAAAAGAGTCATCCAGTGGGAGAAACCGTGCTCTGTAAAGATGTAGTTCAAACAGTTTTTCTCTCTCACCATCTAATGAAGCATCACTAGCATCGCCATCGTATTAGCTCTGTAAAAGACTTGCAGCAGTCCAGTTGTCCTCTGGAGGACATTCTGACCTTTGCAGTAATCATAATATAAAAGTAGCCAGAGAGCAAGAGAGCACATGAAATCATCCGTCAGTGTTTATCCTCGCTGCTTTCCCACGCCTCACTGAGGGAAATTATTAATAGTGAAGCAGAGATAAGAAAACAGAGCAAAGGTAGAGAAACTGTCACTGTGACAGTCTTGAGACAGGGGGAAAATATGCTTTTCCTCTTATTCTTTCAAATGATTCAATTTTCACCCTATGAGGTGACTGATGCTCTGTGCTGTACACAAACACTCTCTGCAAACCACCAGAGAACTGAAAGGGGCTAAAAAAAAAGAAGCTGCATAGAGCTGTTCAGTTGGGTGATAAAAGACCTTTCTACGTTTTAAAATATGATTTTATAGTCATATAAACATTAAGAAGGTGGAAAATAGGACTGAGAAGTGTTTGGAAGGCCTAACAGAGGAAAACATCTGTTTCCATAATTATATACATTAATGTGGATGTGACATGTGTGTGTATGTGTGTGTGTGTGTGTGCATGAGAGAGAGAGAGAAAGGTGGCAAGGTGTGAGAAAGAAGGTTTAAGGTGCCGCATTAGAGGGTTGACGAGGGCTGTGACCTCCACTCAGCCTGGTGGTGAGTGTTTACACGAGTCTGAGCACTCGCAGTCACATGACACTGTGTATGTGTGTGTGTGTAGGTGTGTGTGTGTGTGTGTGTACATATGTTATCAAGAGGAAATGATTATAACTTGGTCTGGGGGAAGCCTCCACTTGAGCTGCTATTGTTCAGCCCTTCCTGGCTGTTAGAGGTAGACGTGTCTCCATCGCCGCCTCACTTTCTCTCTCAGCCTCTGGTTCACTTGTTCGTTCTATTTTTTATCCATCTCCTCCCTTTTTCTGGCACTCTGGCAGATATGAACACACAGAAACAACACTGGATCCCTTTGACTTTCCTTTGATTTATCAGATTTCATCACATTTATCTGAAGTCACATGCATAGCTGGATGAAAGTTATGTTTTGCTGCCATCTGCTGTTTAAGATGGTCGGTCAGTGTTAGCAACAGTGTGCAGTTTATCACCACAAAAATACTAACACTGAAGAACATAATCCTCATTGTTACTTATTATATGATTCAACCAAATGCTGTATAATTTATCAAGGCCATTCAGTATAAAATTACAGAAATAATACATAAATAGGGGTCATTAGGAACATAAACCAAAGATTACAGATTGTTAAAAAATATAATATTTAACATTAAAAATAGGGTAACTGCTGAAGGTTTTATGACACTAAATGCATTCACCTTTGGCTCACCTGATAGGCTCCTGAGAGGGAGATGTTTGGTCACTCGATTAAAGCGCGCCCAGCTGCACGTGAGTTGATTGACACAGGCCTGACATCAATCACAGCTCATTGGATCCACCTGAGCTGGCTCTCCCTCTTATAACCACCCTGAGAACAGTTTTGTTCAGTTTTTTTTGTGTCAGTGCGAGCCAAGCGCAGAAGGTCCATCATGCCTACCAAGAACGTCGTTGGCGAGCGGATCTCCAAGTTCAAAAACAAGGGGAAAGATCCCACGGTGAGTTGAGCTTTGACCTTCAGTCATACATGTTGTTAACATAACTGACACCTCTTGCATCTTCACCTCTGGCAGAAACTTCGAGAGAAAAGGATCTCGGAGTGCGTGGAGCTTCGCAAGGCTCACAAGAATGAAAATTTCCTGAAGAGGAGGAATCTGACTCTGTCGTCTCTGCCGGACGAGGAGGCCCTCTCTCCCGACTACATCCCCAACGAGATGGTCAGTTCGCGGGAAGATTTCAGCAGCACGCTCGAACGAGCCCAGCAAATAACGCCTCTCGTCTGTCATTCAGGTGGCCCTTCTGCCCATTGGAGACATAATCAAAGATGTGAACAGCGACAGCAGGGAGTCCCAAACCCGAGGCTGTCAGGCAGCCAGGTGAGATCGAGGAGGTGATCACTGGATCTGTGTGCAAGATTTGTTGCATAAAGTAGTTGAGCTGCAAGTGGTGTTCGTTTAGTGCCATTGATTAACTGAAGAGATGAACATTTCTAGTCTCTATCTTCATGGAATGTGAGCATTTACTCTTTTCTATTACATCAAACTGTACAAATTGTACACCTCTGTTTAATTAAGCATCACCTGGAGATTCTGAAACTGCAGTGGACACTTTTTTTTTTTTTTTTATTTTAAACAATTTTTGACACGTGATCACATGAATGTAATGTCCCCTCAGAAAGCTGTTGTCTTTGGAGCGTAACCCCCCTCTGAAGGAGATCATAGATGCAGGTCTGCTGTCCCGCTTTGTGTCCTTTCTGTCGATGGATGACGAGCCGACTCTGCAGTTTGAAGCAGCCTGGGCTCTTACAAACATCGCCTCTGGAACGTCATGGCACACTCAGCAGGTGTGAACCCGGCACTGAACCTCTCTGAAGCAAGCATGTAGCTACCCTTATGTTTAACATGACTGATGTTTAACTGGGAATCTTGAGAGGTTTCCTGAACCTTTTTGTACCTTAAAAGAACTGCTTCTGTCTCAGGTGGTGGAACATGGGGCTGTGCCAGCATTCATCGCCTTGCTGGCTTCGCCAATGCTGCACATCAGTGAGCAGGCTGTCTGGGCTCTTGGAAACATTGCAGGTAAAATGCTAAGTTGAATTAATATAACATTGCTGTCAATTTTGAATTTGACTTTGCCTCTATACATATGATTAGCATAATGTTTTATGGAGCGCATTGTCTCCAGAGGGACTAAATTAAAGTTGTTGCCTACTTTCCAGTAAAGGCAATGTTGGTACATTTAAAATCTGGATTTCACTGTAGTTTCCAGTACTAATGTAAAAAAAAAAATAAATAAATAAATAAATGCAACTACTCAACAGGTGATGGTTCGGCTTATCGAGATGTCCTGATTGAGTGCAACGTAATCCCAGCTTTACTAGCCCGTATCTCACCGGAAACACCAGTAAGTCAAAAACTTTATAAGACCAGCTGAAACTGTCTGGCCCAAAATGACTGGCTGACTAAATAACATTTTAAGCAGTTCATCAGATTTCTTGCAGCTGTAAACGGACTCTATAAAGGAGTTCAACTCTTCCTCAGCAATGGAGTGAAGTCTAAATGTTGCTATTGTACATGCCCATTGGTCATAATGCCTCATCCCTCCAGGTCGGCTACCTCCGCAACTTAACATGGACACTGTCAAACTTGTGTCGCAATAAGAACCCATTTCCACCCTTGTCTGCAGTCCTGCAGGTACGTGTGAAAGCTCTTCAATAAGCAGCCTTACAGCACATGAAAGAAAGGTGCCATAATACAAGCAAGATTATCAATGTGCTGTTGTTCCTCCAGATGCTTCCCTCCCTGATCCAGCTGCTACATCTAAGCGATAAGGACATCTTGTCTGATGCATGCTGGGCAATCTCCTACCTCTCCGATGGTGACAATGACCGTATTGATGTTGTAGTGAGAACTGGCATCGTCCCTCGGCTGGTGGAGCTCATGGGTCACGAGGAGCTGAGTGTCATGGTAGCGTGTCCTTGCTGTATGATGATAAACTCAGACATTCTGTGGTGATGAGGTTTCCCCGTCTAACGAGCCTTCCTGACCTCCAGACCCCAGCTCTCCGCTCCATCGGGAACATCGTGAGCGGCTCGGACCTGCAGACCCAGATGGCGGTCGATAGTGGCGTTTTGAACGTCCTGCCACAATTGATGAGGCATCCAAAGGCCAGTGTGCAGAAGGAGGCAGCATGGGCGTTGTCGAACATTGCTGCAGGACCCTGTAAGCAAATCCAGCAGCTCATCACCTGCGGCCTGCTCCCTCCTCTGGTAGAGCTCCTCAGAAATGTGAGTAGATTGTGAATGGTAAGAGGGTGCAATGCAACTGGAAACTACTTGGATTGATTTGTTTTCTGAAGTCACTTTGTTTTTTTGTTTTTTTATCTTTTGTGGTCTTGTAATGCAGATTTAAGTAAGGATTCTGTTTTCAAAGGCTATGTCATTTTAAAGTTATACTGAGAATCCAAAATAACCTTGTTTGGTAGAGAATAAATCCACCCAACAACTTGTAACAAGGGTTAAAACCATTACTGCTCATGATTGTTCCAGGTCTACTGGTCTCTGTAGTCTAGACATAAGCCATTGCTTTACTATGAAACCAATGAATTTCTTGGGCTGAGCTAAATGGCCCAGTTTCAGCTTTGAGGTTTTTTTTCTTTTTCTTTTTTTTTTCCCCTCCCCTTCTCAGGGAGACTTCAAGACTCAAAGGGAGGCGGTGTGGGCTGTGACAAACTTCACCAGTGGGGGCACTGTGGAGCAGGTGGTCCATCTGGTGCAGAGCGGTGCCCTGGAGGCAATCATCAACCTACTGCAGGTCAAAGATGCCAAAGTCATTCTGGTCATACTTGATGCAATCAACAACATGTTCATGGTGAGGAGAGAACTTTTTTTTGTTTTTTTTTTTGTTTTTTTACACAGACTTTGTCAAACCTATTCTAGTTAGAGGTGTGCAGATGATAATGTGCCTTTGGTGTCTGTACATGACTTTACAGGCTGCAGAGAAACTGGGTGAGACAGAGAAGCTTAGCCTGCTGGTGGAAGAGCTGGGAGGACTGGACCGCATCGAGATGCTGCAGAACCATGACAACGATATGGTGTACCAGGCTGCGCACAGGCTCATAGAGAAGTACTTTGGTGATGTAAGTAGCTTGATTCATCAGAAGATCATGTATTAATCATTCCATTTTGATGCTTTGAGCTTCTTTTTATTTTTTTAAAATGTGACTTTCTTGTCATTGCAGGGGGAAGTGGAGGTAATAAAGGTCGACTCTACAGAGGATGAATTTGTATTTAAGAGCTCCGATGTTCCGAGAACCTTTGAATTTTAAACGAACTTTACTATTGTACACATTTTCTCCATGCTGAAAGTAAATAAATAAAATATTTTTCATAGAATTGTATACGTCTAAAGTATAAAGATCATTTAGTGGTATAAATCTGACATGAGACCAAGGTAGTAAACATTTAAGGACTGGAAGTTGCAACAAAGCTATACTATATACTATGTTATATGGTTACAATTTGAATGGGTCAAATGATTTCTTTAAAGATGTATCCCTCCAGCTTCATTGGGACAATTACCTCCACTTTAATATAATGACACACAGTCCAAGATCTAGCTTATTCTTGGTGCTTTCCACCCAAAACTTTAAGTCATTTTTTCACTTTTTGAACGATTTTGCTGATTGAGCAGCTATTTAAGGAGATGACAGTGAAATGGTTCAGGGCAGTAATGGGAACTTCCCAAACAAGGGAGAGGCCCCACTTGGTGAGATGCATATTTCCACAGGGTGGTGACTTTCATTGAAATCTGACACTGCATGTTTCATTTTCAATTTACCTGAAACAAACTTGCTTGTTAAAGTATTGTGTAATTCTGGTGTACCCCCACCCCCCCAACTCCCAGTACTCTTAGCCATCGCACACACACGTTACTACTTCAAAAGCTATTTAAAGGTAAATGTTTAAAAGCTTCTATTTTTAACTTATTTGAGTGACTTTCATATCAGTCATACTTGCTGGCACTGTCCTGACTGTAGAATGAAACAATTTGTAACAATTGGGCTCCACTTGTGCCTTCTAAGGTCAATTCACAAGAATCTACTGTTCCCTGGCCAAAAACAACCAATCAAGGGTATCTGACGACCCATCATAATTGTAGATTCAACCAAAATATGAAAATGATTTACAGAAAAATAAATGCAGAGAAGCAAACAAAATTAGATCAAGTGGCTCTGCAGGGAGGAGAGTTGTAGAGGGGACCTAGAACTTAGGGCCCACTCAAATTTTCAACCTGACATCACAAAATAAACTGCTGACTGCGTACAGAATCTGCTATAAAAAGTATTTCTCATACATGTCATCACTTAGGCAAGTAAAATGGGCGAGTATCACATGAAGTAAAGTGTTTCTTTGTAAGTTGGGCAACTGGTCATTGTAACTTCCACCTTTTGGAACTGCTGAAATACACAGAAAAAAAAATCTCGTGAGCTTCTAGGCAAAAAGGGAAAATACTTGGTAACTACATGGGTGGAGGTTTTAATTGACAGGATGGTGTGTGGGTTTTTTTTGTTTTTTTTAACACCCCCACTTTGCCCCAGCTCTGTACACACCCACACCATCTCTGATATAAGAGATGATTGGCACTGCACACACACACACACACACACACACTGGTGACAACAGTCACAGCACCTGCTGCAAAGTTACCTGGTAAGATCAGATGAATTATTTTATTTGTTCGGATTGTTTAGATTAGCATATTTTTAGTGCATCATGATGCTGATATGTTAAGTAAGTAGATATGATTTGTTATGTGTAGTTCTCTTAATGTATAGTAAGTGATTTTTAAATGAAAAATAAAGCCTTGTGTTTAACATATTGTAATAGTCTGGAAGGGGGAAAAAACCTTAAAGCTTTATTTTATTTGTAGGTGTCTTCAATCATGTTTAAGGATAAGATGATGATAATTGTCCTCTGCTTCCTCTCTGGAACAATGAGATCTCTGAATGCAGGGATGGTAAGATAACACATACATATTATATTATGCATGCATATAATGCATGTATACATTTATTTTCTAATGTAGTACTTTGAAGTTATTATTCTTGCCTTATTTGAAGTTTGATGCGTGGTTGGATGCGCTCATTGTAAGTCACTTTGGATAAAAGCATCAGGTTAAATAGTAGTTTAACTCCTTGCAAAAGAAGAGGCATTTTGTCTCGTGAGGAGGAAAGTGTGTCAGTGATTTGACATGATTTGCTGGTTCAGTGGTTTCAGAAGCAGCAAGTCTTGAAATACTTGAATTTAATTACTCCTAAAATCCGTAAGGTGACTCACCAGCCAGCCAGAGATTTACAACAAATTTACTAGAGGCTAAAGATCTGCAGCTGTAGAGTGCAGCTCTGCAAGTAGATAACCCTTCATTAATGTTGTAAACTTTTAACACTCCAGAGAACACTTTAGATTTTGATTTAGACAGAAAGGTCAGTTAAGAGCTCTGGTGGGAGCTTTCCAGAGTACTGACATAAAGCCTGTTACACACTTGGGCATGGAGTAGCTTTTGGACTGCCTAATGAAAGACACTATTAAGTTGAAATGTCTCTTTATATGCTGCCAGAAAAATGTGTTAAATTGATCTCGAAGTAAGTCAAAGTAGCAGCATTGCGTGAACCAGCCACTAGAATCCACCAGATGTCAGTATTTCATTGTAGAATTCATAGTCCAAAGGAAATTTCAGAGGACATGGGCTACTATGCAGCAGTTTAACAGTTGTACAAGACTGTTCATGTTGCAGACCTGCAGCTTGATTTAGATTCAACAGACAGTTCTCCCCCTTGGAAACCACTAGAACTAATACTTGTTATAGATTAAAGTGTATTTAGGGTTGACTCCTCTATCTCAATACATTTTTTTACAGTTGCCTGAACAGGATAACACAAAGGCTCCTCTGAGTAGCTCTGTTGATGCATCTTCTCCAGTGGGGGCCAAAGCGGAGCAATCTTTAGCGTCTGAAATTGTGAACAAAGACATAAAAGACTCGCTGAATGCATCCGACGCCTCAGTGCGGGCCCTGGCCAGGCTCACGGAAATCCCTCTGAGCTTGTGTGAGGACTCTGTTGACGACATGTACTACGGCTGCACCCAGAAGATGCTGATCAATGTGAAGCGGCACTACATCCCGAGGAGCACCGGGGAGAGTCTCAACTCTGCATACACCAAACAGTGTGCCCTCAGAGCCATGAGAAATAAGGACGTCTATGACCCACTGTCCTGGAATCACTTCAGGGCCTTGTGTGCCTACACGGCCGGGGCCTACTATGACTTAAACCGAGCGGTCCGCAAGGGGAAGGCTTCTTACAAGACCTCGTTTGAATTCCACGCCCTCCACTTCCTGCTGTCTGATGCCCTCCGGCTCCTGAAGGTCAACCAGAGAACCTGCTACACTACCTACCGGAGAAGCAGGCTGCTCTTCCGCGGAGAATCCGGACAGACCATCCGCTTCGGCTCGTTCGCCTCAAGCTCCCTCAACAAGGATCTGCATCACTTTGGACGGAGGACCTGCTTTGAGATCCGCACATGTTTCGGAGCCTACCTCAAGTTCTACACAGAGTTTGACTCAGATGAGGATGAAGTCCTGATTCCTCCGTACGAGATGTTCAATATCGTTTCTGTCAACACATCAGGAGAAAATGATTTAGGCTGCGAGGTCGTGTACAAGCTCGAGACTGCTGGAGTTTACAGCATGCTCAACTGTCAGGCTGTGGATGTTTTTTAAGACCAAAAGTGTACATATGTTCTGTTACATAGTTAATGTCACCATTTATATTTGTCTTCACTGTCTTGATTTTATTAAAGTGACTTATTTTTTGTACTAAAAGTACAAAGTTTTGTACTGCTTTTTTCTATTCAAAAGGATTCAACCATGTGGATTTAGCAGTTGCCCAGGAGCTTTATAACATGATCTTCCTCAGCAGATACAGTTAGGACAGCTGTCATTCAACTATTGTTAATGACTTTGTTTAAATTTGGGTCAATATTAAGCCTGACAATCTCACCATCCATTTAGCATCTGCTCTAGAGATGAGGATTGTTTTGGAAATTTCAGATTTAATCAAGAGTGACGTCTGCTAAAATATGTGCAGTGATCTATCAAGAAAAATGAAACTTGTACAAAAAGAGGATTTTAAAAATGCATGTCTGCATGATTTTTTTTACAATAAATCACCATTTTTTTTTTAAAAAAAAAAGCAAGTTCTGTGACTGAACACAGGTGGAAAAACAGCACATTTCTCATTTTAAAATCCACTTTCCATCCATCCTCTTCTTCACAAGCCACTGCAAGGTGTGCTGAACAAAAACATCTACGAGTTATCATTTTGTCCACTTCCAATTTCGCATTACAAACGACAGAAAAACTCAATCTAAATCAAATCTTTAATACACAATATTTAACAAAAACTTTTATGACAACAATTCATTTAGCAAAGACAGTTTTTACACATTTTCAGTATCATAAGTCTTTTAAGAAATTATCAAAATATCTCCTGAGCACCACCAATGCTCCACAGCACCACTTCTTAGTCACCACCAAGTGAATATCTGGACAATGACAGCTCTCTTCACAGATGACACTAAATAGTGTCAAACATTAGTTCACAGAAACTAACTTTTGTCATGTATCTTGAGCCTGAACCATTTCTTGGCAACGTCGGGTCAGACAGATTTATGCATCATTAACATTGGATAACAGTCTGATTATAATGTGGAAATTGATGCTATGGAGTAAATAGTGAAAGAAAGAAAAAGAAAAGGAAAATGCTTATTGGAATGAGGTATGACTTGAAGCTGTCCAGCTGAACGAGGCCACAGAGGTGATGAGAAGTGAACTTGGACTTTTAGGCTTGACATAATGACAGTGAACACTTTGTGGTGCAGACTTGTCTCCAAAAAAAAATAAAAACAACAAAAAAAGAAATCCTACAAATGGAACATCCATTCTTAAAATGATCATATTAATCAAATT
The DNA here is from genome assembly GCA_037176925.1 of Amniataba percoides. NCBI lineage: Eukaryota > Metazoa > Chordata > Actinopteri > Centrarchiformes > Terapontidae > Amniataba > Amniataba percoides. The sequence goes on from JBAJHX010000051.1 coordinate 8,978,531, forward strand.
AAATGTATCTATATTAATACATTTATTTGTAATGGTCATATCTGTTACAGTCATGTGACCCCACATATTCACTCTACATAAAGTGTTTTCAGTTTCAATGTTGTGCCTCTCTTTGTTTTCCCACATGCTACACAAGAAACTGGAAGTATGGAAACACGTGGTGGACTGGAAAGGCAATTTGATAAAAATATACAGTATTTCCAGTAACCAGAAACCTCCATGTAAAATTACTAATGACTTACAAGAGTTTGTTCGCATCACACAGCAGAGTGACTTGGCCCTTTCATGTGATCAGGGTGGAGTGTTCAGTTGATTAAGTAGAAAACCAAAAATAAATACCAGAAGCAAAACAGGAAAAGACAATACCAGAGAAGGGAGAGTTTGGGTTCCCCCCCCCTCAGAAGCACCTGTTACAGTCAGTCTTAGTGTTTGAAAGTGTGTGTGTGTGTCTCTACATCTTCTCGTAATTGAGTTCATGTCCACAAGTGGTGCAGGTTTTCTTGTAGAGGTCTTCCTCTGGATCCACCACCTCCTCTGGTCCGTACTCATGCTGATGAACGCTGGTGTTTTTGGTCCACATGCTGCTCCTCACCGCTCGCCGCAGCTCTGACGCGCACAACACACAACGCAATACAGACACGTAAAACATTCAGCTTTTTTTTTGTTCGATGTTTCTTTCATTTTTTCACATTCTTCAAGAAAACCTGCTTAGTAATAAGTCTGATTCTGTGCCATGTAACTTTGACTGTTTTAGCTCAAATGGGAAACTGACCTTTGACCTTCTTGTTGAAGCGCTTTTGTTTCTGCACCTCCCTGTTCCCTTCTCGTGTCTCTCTGGCCTCCTCCAGAGCCTCCTCTGAACCCCATACCTCCATACACCTCTTTTCTACCTGGAGACAGACACACAGATTGTGCAGACAGATGCTTTAAAACATGCTGAACCTCACAGGACAATGTGGGGTTATTTCACCAAAACACTTTAACACTGCAGCTGATTCATTTGTTCTTTGGTGAACTTTTTATTCAGTCTACTATATATATATATATATATATATATATATATATATATATGTATGTATGTATGTATGTATATAGTAAAACAGACCAAAACCAGCAAATCACATGAATGAAACTGAAGCCAACAAATAATCTGCTTTTTTTTAACTGAAAAATTACTTCATTATCAAAAATTATGTACTAACTATACAATTCTTATAAAATTGATTTAAAACATATTTCCTTGCTCCCATGCATCTACAGAAAGAAACTGAAGTTCAATCAAAGCCTGTTTTATGTTTCATTCTTGATGTCACTCTCAAAATCTAGCCAATCAGACAGTAGCTTTAACAAATCCTGCTGACCGTCAGTATGAGGAACGTATTGGGAAGATACGAAGTAAGTCAGCAGAACTACCCCACCATCCACATGTGTGCACACACACAAATACACTCGTTTACAGCCCCCATCAGCACCTGCAGTTTGAGGTAGAGCTTCATGTCTCCCCAGCGTGGGTTGTGAGGGTTTTTCTTCAGTATGAACCTGAGCGGAGGCTCTCTCTTGTCCAGATCACAGTCCTTCAATAGGTAGTGCTGCTTGGCTTCTGTTCTGGAGATTAGCTTATGTTTCTCCTCATTGTCTCTGAGAGGAGAAAGAAACTTCCACTGTTAATCCATCCGACTGATTTTCAGTCTCACGAGTTTGAAAAAAGCAAAGAAAGGATATGAGGAGAAACAGAAAGCAGGTTCCAAAGTTTAAACACTAATGAACTTTAATGCTAAAGAATAAAACAAAAGCTGGTTCTCTTGTCTGTCTCTGATTAACTACTCAAACATTTGAGAACATTTTAGACTAAATAAAGACATGACATGTTTCACATTCGTCCATCTATGATGAAAACCAATTGCTTTTTGCACATTAACAATAACCCTGACTAACATTAATCAGGCAACCATTTACATAACAGGACATGGTGAATCATCAGAAATTGTAGTTGCACCAAAGTGGCACAGAATTTAACCAGTAAATAAATCCATAAAATATTACAGCTGCAACTAAAGATCATTTACATTGTTAGTTAATGTGTCGATTTCATTTTTTAGGAGAAACATAAAGAAAAAGAACACAATAATTCAGACATACTGTGTTATTCAGAGAGATACATCAGAAACTATTTACTAATATCTGGATTAAGGGTCTCTGTGTGTGTATACCTGCACTTGTCACACACTGACAGGTCAAAGCTGTTGCTGAGGTAAGAGTCCATGAAGGGTTTCTGACAGTCATCACACAACAAATAATCAGGCTCAATCACTGGAGCTGGAAACAAAACACATACAGACACACTCAATGCACATGTTAACAAGCATGCATGCACATACTCCAGCCAAACACACACACACCTGGCTGGTGCACCACCCTCCTGGTCCTCTGCTCCTCCTCCTCGTCCTCCTCCTCCTCGATGAAGAAGCCGGCTCCGGAGTCGATGGTTTTGGACACTTTGGCCGAGGTCGCGCCCTCCACGGCGGCCAGAGGGCGGCTGGCCAGTCGGGCTTGTCGGAGCATCAACGCCCGCTGCCGGTTCCGTTCGATTTTAGCCCGCATGGCTGCAGAAAGTTCAGGTTTGGGACTCTGTTCGGGACCGGGAGCGGCGGCATCCAGTCCCTGAGAGTCCGGAGGATCCATACTGCTGTTTCAAGCCTGGCTTGGCACATAAATGACACAAAGAGCTATAACCAGACCGTTTTATTGTTCCATTCAGAGCGTAACACTGTTACAAAAGTGACAGCCAGACACCCGCTTCCGGCTTCTTCTTCTTCGTTGATTTTTAAATGGCAGTTAGTAAACCAGCTTAGAGGCGCGTTTCCGCCACCTGCTGGACTGGAGGGTGAGGAGTAGACAGCGTAATCGCAACAAAACAAAAATGAACAAGCAAACAGTCAGCAAAAACAAATAAATATCCTCCATTATCCCTGTTACTTTAACTTAATTTTTATAAAAACTTAATTATTATATAATTCAGTGCATAATTATGCCACATGTAATACTGTGTTTTCTATCATTTAGTTCCCGAGTAACTATAATAGTAATCCTTCTGCATCTAGGACACACCCTCTACCCACCAAGGAAAGTGCAACATACCAAGTAAGCCACCAAAATGTATGTTCGCATTTAATAAGAGGCGGAGAAAGGGGGCATCTTCCCTCAAGAGTACATATGTATTTATATAAAACTTATCCAAACAAATAATTTATATTAGTTAAAACACACAATTTCTTAGTAATGTATTATACTAAAAAAATAAAAAAATAAAAAAAACACATAAAATGTGACAAAAGAAAGAGTGCAATTAGTGAAAACCAAATACCAAATGACCACACACAACAATTATGGGGCAGTGAAATGCAGGTGAGGGAGATTTGTCCTCGTCACGTGGCTGCTCACGCGCGCCAAACCTGTAACTCCTCAATGCAGAGAGGAAGAAATAAAATATACGTCCTGTGTATTTGTCACCTACCAGCCAGCACCACAGCACGGAATCCTCCCCTTCAACAGAAATAAGCAGCACGCTATGCTCATCCCTGAGCTAGCTATATAGCTTGCAAATTAAAAGTGAGAACGCACCTGGCACTATGGTGGCCTGCAAGGGACAAAGTATTACACTTGCCTATTCTATGAAGTGATTTATTTAAATCTCTGTGTCCTGTCCACAAGCAGTAGTGCTCTCAGTCCCAAGTCCTACTATTGCAGCCTGTTTTATTGTTGATTCTGCCATATGTGCAGGACACACAGAGAATTGAAATGACAGTTCTTCCAAACCCGCGGTGCAGGAAACAACAAAAGCGAAGCAAAACATTACAAAATAGCAAACCACAACAAAAAAATAAGTGAAAAAATACAGTCATACTAAAAAAATAAATAAGACATGGTTTACAGTCTACAGTTTACAAATTACAGTAAGTGCAAATATATATGGTGAAACAATGGAGTAAGCTTACAGTGGTTTTGCAGTTGTGTTCCTTTACAATAGTTTTGTCTTCTGTTCTGCTTCACTGTACTTGCATGCCCCAGCTGCTTCCTCTGCTTCTTCGTTATTTTTAAGCTTGACTTGCCTTACCCCCACCCCCTGCCTCAGACTGTGAAGAATCATAGGCCTCCTCCTGCTCATTCTCGTTCATAAAATCAATGAAAAGTCTGCTGCATTTTCCTCTTGACTAGCTGTTTCTTATCAGTTGACTTTCAGCTTTAGATTCTGCTTTGCTGGCCTTATCTTTTTGACTAAATAATCAATAGCTCCTCAATCTGACCAAATTTTTATTTAAAAAAAGTATCTGTACAAACTATAAATTCAGCTTTTCAGCTAGGAAGTGAAAACTGCTCCACGTGTATGAGGCTCTGGATCCACCATTATTCCCTGTACATATAACATGTCTGGAGAATGCTGTTGTGATGGATCCAATCACAACTCGACCTCTGGATTAACTACTGGACTCAACTTGGCATGAACTGTCTCATATATTCATCCCAGTTCAACAAAAAACTTCTCTTCTTTATGGTTGTATTTCCGAAACACTGCTTTTCTGTGGTGTTGTTCTCTGACCCCCGGGATCCCTTTGACAGTTTGACATATGAAGACATGACATAGACGCTTGGAGAGATGCAGACATGGTGGTGAGTGAATATCCTCAGACAGGTGAGTGCGTCCTTCGTTGGCTGTCCTCAGACGTCCAGTGAATCCCTGTTGCATCACGCCGCTCATGGCAGCGGGGCCGTGCATGCTTCTGTAAGAGGCTTGTGTCAAAGTAAAGCAGATCACATCCTGATAGATGACACTGCAAATCTGATCTGCACTGAGAAGGAGTCTGAGAGGTGAGGTAAACTGACTTGTGGTTTGTTTTAGACTTAAAATGTTCAATGACCCTGTACAGTATATAATAATATATGATATATAATAATAATAATAGTATAATGATATATAATATAATATAGAATTAAGCTAAAAATGGAGACATGATAACATGTGTCAAGCTATTTTAAATTAAAAAATGTATCAAACTAATATCAAGAGAGTCCTGAACCCCAAGTTTAGAAACTATGCTTTGACCATTGTTGCAATAACTACAGAACTGATTTAAAATCAGCATCATTACTGCTACTATGTGAATCATAAGTCCTAAGTCTGCTGTCCCAAATGCAGCTGAGGTGGACCCTGACCATCAACTCCAAACACCAGTGTTGAAAATGTAAGTTTTCATTTATTTGATCATATAACACTTTATACAGAGAGATATATGTTTTTACAGTATAATACACAGTTCAAGTATTACATTAATATGATTCCATACTTGCATAACGTACAAGGGAAATACAAAAGCATTTTCTCTATTTCTCAGGGTATTCAAAGGATGAACTCTTGTGGATATTTCTAAATGCACTCATTCATACACGCATTTCTCACATTCACTTGATTCAGCAGAGCAAGAAAGACTTGGACCAGTACTGCAGAGAGAGGCTACGTGTGGAGTCGCATTGTGATTTGTAAACTATTTGTTGACTATGATTACATACAGGAGCTTATATACAGTTTACAGAGCCTTTATACACATAAATGCACAAAACACACATTTTTAACATCGCAAGATGGGGAAGAGTTGGGGTCAGTTTTATGGAAATTCTTTTCATATTCATTTGCACAAAACAAATGTTCCAATTTATGAAAACATAGAAATAAAAAAAAATTGGGCAATAGTTGACACTTTCATGTCTGCATCATGTCATTTCTTAACTGGAAAATCTAAAGAGGAAAAATGTGTCCACTACACAAAAAGAAAAGAAAAACACAAATTTATTCCTGAGTGTTCATGGAAATTGAATAAAATGTACAAAAGCTTTAAAAAATGTAGTGCTCTGTTTTTTATTCATTGTTTTGAGATGTTATGAAGTTGTACTGAAACTTCTGACATGAATATGATGAATAAAATGCAGAGGATCCCTACAGAACCTTTATCAAGCATTTCTCCAAGACTGATGGAGCATGAGGAGCATCGCCCACATTTAGTTGTGTATCTGACAGTGACAGCAGGCGACATGACGACAGTGACTGATGGAGGATGATGTGCTTTGCAGCTCGTCTGAGGGCATTCATGCAGCCCAGCATGCAAAAGGTGGCTCAACTGAAGAAGACAAATTGGACACTGACAGCACATTTAGAACGGTGAGACACTTAATTAGACAATAATTATGTTTTTGTCTGACTGTTTAAGGGCAATTTGATTTTGCTCATGGAAGGGAGAAAAAAAGGAAGACCTTTAACATGAAAATCACCTTCATTTCACACAAAGAGATAAAATGCAATAATGGTAATGGAAACAGATTTTTTTAGTTACAGAAACTTCTTTATTGTGTTATTCTTTAATTGATTAATCTTTTTGCAACCTCTTCAGAATATTTATTTATTGGAAAGGGACCATACAATATTAAACAAAAATATTACAGTTTGATTCATTGTACCAGAGTTGTATTAACCCATAAATTCTTATAATGGTAGCTAGTGATGTTCCCTGTTTTGGGATTTAGAGGAAAGCAAAATTGTGTCCAATGAGTTCAGGTTTTGTTTTTTGAATAAAGATATGGGTTTACATGCTTATATTTCATTAAGATTTTATCCTTAATGTCACACAGTGAACCCAGGAAATTAGTATGTGACCATAACAAAGATAACCTCATATTAGGTCTGTCCAGTCTGACACAATACAAAAGGCCTATAGCAGTGGAGAATGAGGAAATTAGTCCAAAATAAAAATATTGCTATAATTTGTATTCACACACACATATGTATATATATATAGAGTACTTATATATACATATATAGCATATACACATATGTTTACAGTACATGAGTTGTTTTACATCAGAACATTACAGGAGAAACCCAGTGATATCTGTTGATATTGAACACTCCATTTTATAAATACATAAGTCGAAAAAAAAAAAACACTCTTGAGTTTAACAAGTAAAATACAATGGAGAACACTAATCTTGAGTCCACCACTTTTCGTCCAGACTGATTCATCTACTGGTAAACGTGACGCTGACCTGTTTTACATTTGCATGCTCATTAATTGTCCAGTTTTCGTCGGGATGCTGAAGTAATCTCTCTCTAAAGTGGTGCATGTGAAGGCAGATGGAACAGAGGAAGTCACATTCACAAGCTTATTATTGAATGAAAAAAAAAACAAATAAGATAGTTGGGATATACAGATATAAGCAGTAGTATTGAGCATGACCGGAGCCACTTTAATCTTGGTCCATTCTATCTGTGTATGCTCTATTGTAGCTACTTAGCATTTAATGTATCCTATTAAAGACATTCATGATTGGGATATAAAGGAGTCATTCCTGCCAAATATGTCCTCAAATGCAACGACTGTGTCTGAAAGTACACTCAAGCGCTGAACACTGGATGTTTCTCTGTCATTGTAAAGCCATACAGGAAGTGGAATGAACACAGTTAAAATCTAAATATTACGCAGCTCCCACACTCAGGTGCTGCTGTGGGTCTTTCCTTTTTTTCCCCTCAGTGACACACAGGATTTCTCCAGAGCTTCACTGCCCTTTTAAGCAAAAAAAAAAAAAAAAAGTCCCTTTGAGCCCCCGTGTTCAGTTTATATGCTGCTTGCGTGAGTAGCGGAGGTACTTTTTATACTGCCACACAGTCTTTTGGTTGAAAAAAAACAAAACAAAACAACAATCTCTGATGATCTTCAACTGAAATCTCCATCACAGGCTCACAAAAATAGTCCATCAGCAGGTTTTTTTTTTACCAATAGCGGCCACTGAGTGTAGTCGCATGGTACCAATGGAGAGAGATAGAGAGAGAGAGAGAGAGACAGATATATATATATATAGAGAGAGAGAGGGAGGGAGAGAGAAAGACAGAGACAGGGAGCGTGTGTACCTTCTATTTGATGGCATAAAGTCTGTGTGCCACTGTTGGATGGCTGTGATGCACCAGTCTGAATCTGTTTTAAGCAACAACTTGTGTGTGTGTGCGTGTGTGCGTGCATGTGTGTGTGCGTTAATGCACATGTTTTCTTCACCTGTCACTTTATAAACAGGGTGTGGGTACTTGTGTGTGTGTGTTGTCTACTGCGTATGTGTGTGAATGTGTCCGTGCAAGCATGCTTTTTCCACTCTTGTAGTATATCAAGGTGCCCACGTGCACCTCAATCTTTTGAGTTTCTGCTTTCGGACGATCATCAGGAGTTCGCTCTCGCTCAGATGGTGACGGGGCAGACGATGATCTTGTCCTCCAGCATGACGCTGACGATGAGGAAGACGAAGTAGAGCAGGAACATGAGGAAGCCCAGAATCTTGCTCATTCTCCACTTGCAGGCGGCGATGGATATGATGACGAAGAGCAGCATCAGGAAGAGGAGGACGATGGCACAGAACAGGCCGTTGCTGCTCACCTCCACCGGCTTAAAGTCGTTGATGATGTTGTAGATGAGCCACGGGAATGGCAGCCTGGAGGAAAAGCACAACGGAGAGGAGTTTGGTTACCAGAGACGAGCAGCGCGTGTCATCATCTAACGCTGGCCTGCTACGGCGCGTGCTGTCTCGGCGTTTGCTGGACTCACCCAACGGTGATGTCGAAGATGTTGGAGCCCACCGAACTGGACACGGCCATGTCACCGAGGCCTTTTCGCGCTACAATCACACTGGTGATCAAGTCGGGGATTGAAGTGCCAGCTGCTAATATGGTCAGCCCCATTATCTCCTCTGTGATCCAGAAAGTTTCTCCAACCTGAAGGGAAGAGCAAGTTGCTCAGTTTTGCAGCCGTGAAGAAACTTGGTACAATCACAAAACAACCTCGTCAACGTGTTTCTGCTTGTTTGAGAAATGTTTTGACGTAATGAGTTTAATAGATTTTCAGCTTTGGGTTTTTTTTGGAGGTACATTACTGATTGTTATTATACAGATTGATTGATTTTTTAGCTCTGTGTGGATTAGAGAATGTCACATAGTAAATTCATGTTTGAAATTTGTGTCTTCCTGTTTCATGTCGCAAATATGATTGATAGGCCACTCCCTTTTTAGGATGGCCTCTCATTATCACATATCATTTATCTGATGAAGGTCTAGCACCAAAATGTCACAAATAAATGCATTTATTCAAGTTGGCCAGTATGTTTTATAGTTTTTTTTGTTGCAACAGTGAGAATGTCTCATTGCTGCACTATCATTAGTTCACCTATAGGAACTATAGCGGCTGGTACTCCTCTTCATTGACCTTGCACACACAACCTCCCTCTTGCTTCAGGCCTGTCTTTGCATTTGTGATGCTAAAATAGCATTACAGGTTGATCTGGCTGTGGATCAAGACAGATTAGTTGGGATTAGCTGACGTGGTCACACATTCCTACACCCTAACACCCTGACTGCTGCTCTCTCATAAGAAAGGCCTCAGAAATAGAACAGAATCGACAACAGAGGCGGTGCGTTTGCCAAATAGTGAAGCCAATGTGTGTGTATGTGTGTGTGTGTGTGTGTGTGTGTGTGTGTGTGTGTACCTGGTGAGCCCACCACACCATCAAGTAGGAGAAGAAAGCAATCCAGCAAATGGCGCCGATGAAAGTGACGGGGAAGAACTTTGTCGAACTCTGAAAACGATGACAATAGGACAGAATTTAAATCAACAACCACTCAGTCAATCACTGATATATCTGATATGAGGTATAATACAGTGTTTTGATCTGAAAGTACAGATAGGGGGAGCCCAACTGACATAAAAATAAAATAAAAACAAGACTGGAAGCTGCTGCTTGAAAAATGATTGAGCAGGCCATATAATCAATGAACTAAACTATCATGTTTAATATTACATTTTTCAAAAGCTTCAAAAGTATGTCATCATTGGTGTGTTGATTGTAAACCTAAACTCTCAAACTGAATTCATATAAACCAAAAAAAACAAAAAAAAAACAAACAGCATTGATGCTTCAGTACAACATAGCTGTTGATGTATGTGCTTTAATGCACATAAACATGCTGGAGTGTATCTCTGAGAATAATTGTGCAGATGCAACGTGTGTTTTTTATTGCGTGTGTGTGCGTTCTGTCACCTCTCTCCGGACGTCGGGCAGCGTGAGCCACAGCGGGAGGACGATGGGCAGGATGGCGAGGTAGGTGATCCGTTTCCTGGCGGTGTCGGGCCATGCCAGGCTCAGAGGCTGGTCTTCATCCTCCTCATCATCACCGCCCTGAGCAGATGCACAGGTTCATTTTGATATTCAGGCATGATCCATGACGGCAATACCACTCTAGTCTATTATATGGTTAAATCATTATTAATCATGTAGTTTGTACAATGCAGTGAAGTGAGATGCTGGTGTCTTCTTTGTTCTTGTTTTACTCAAATGTATTTATATGGCTTCAAAGAGCCTTGATCATGTCGAGGAATGCTAAAAAATAAAAGCCGTACCTCGTCTCCTCCCGCAACACCGTTCATGGGCGGTGTGACTTCCACTGCGACATTTGAACTGTTGGGGATGTTTTTATCAGCTTTAGGAGAGAAAAAAAAGAGATGGCGAGTTTAACGGACTTCTCTGAGGACAGTATTAATTTGAAATGAAAAGTTGTTGTCTAATGACATTAAGAAAAATGCTGGAACTTAGTACAATTTTCTTTTCTTGAAAGTTGTGTCTGGGAGGAGGGTCCTATGTTGAGAAACAAAATATGCCTGTTATTTTTCTGTGCTCATCATTACAAGTGCAACATCGTAATGATATCATTTATGTCCTTTCATAATGAACTGATCAAATGACAAGATTTATTAGCAAATCACCCAGTCAGCAAACAAATACACTGACAAATGTTCAGTTCTTGACTTAATACGAATTCAGTAAATCAGATTTAAATGAGATAAATCAAATAACCGGACACAGGTGAAAAACTATAGGTCAGTTAATCCACAACAGCTAAATAAGTAACAAGTAGCAAATAAGTAAATAAAGAAAACAAAAATAAGCTATTTATATATAATAAATATATAATTGTGTTTTTTCCATATGCATGTTTTCTCATGCAGTCATGACCTATAGAAAACAGTGGAGGAAATGTATATATATGTCCTTTAACCAGCTGTAACCTGACAGCAGTCTGACATTTTAAAACAGACTGCTGTCATTCAAACATGATCATTGATTTGTCACTTGATTTATCAGGTATTTTTTTACATAAATGAACTCCCGTACTTTCACACATCAGCATTACTCACCTACACCGTTGGCAGCCTCTTCTTTACACTTCTGCTTGGCCATTTTGTGAAGGATTGATGCCTTCTCTTTGAAACGTCCTGAAACAAAAGAAACTCGGTCAGTCTCCTGACTCTGTGAGATAAATCGATTTTATAATACTGGAAGCGGGATATTTCTTTAAAGCTGCAAATGTAAAAGCTCAACCAGGGACAAGAGTTCAGAAATCGCAATAGCTATAAATCCTCACATCAGTTTCATGCTCTCTGATGGAACTATGCTAAATTGCATCATTGCAATCAAATCAAATAAACAAATAAAAAACACAAATTAAATTGAGAAAATAAAGTGAAATTTTGGGAAATGTGTTCTCACTTTAGGAAAGATGTGAAGAAATGTTAAATGGTTATGTGAAGGAATATATTAACCACTCAAAAAAAAAATCTTATATCAACCAAACCCTTTTATGTCATAAAACTGTGTTTTATTAAACCCTAATCTTATGTTTAATCATGAGAAAATAAACAGTTCATTTGTCGTGTTAACACAAAGTCATTTTCTGTGTAAACAAATGTCATTGTCCAAGATTCCAAAATAACATCTTGTTTTAGAAAGTGGGATTGTGTGTAGTGTATTTCGTGCATTTTTTTCCTTTTGCTTACCCATACCTTCATCACTCAGGGGATCCAGTGTGTGGATCATGAGCTGGAAGATGCTGTTTCTCATGAGTGAGTTGTGTAGCGAGGCACAGCTGCCCTCCCTCTGCAGCCTGGGTTTGGCCTGTAAAAAAATACAGACAGAAATACGCAGAGGTTCATTTAAAAGATTGTAAAAATGAACATGTAAATACTCATTAAACCTCAGCCATTACTCAACATTTTAGCCATTACGAAAACAATGCCAAATTAAATGTTACACACTGTACACACATATTGAATAAATGCAGCCACTTAACCTCCGACCAACAAACGCAAACTTACCGTCAGCTTGTTCTCATCATCTCCAGGTGCGTTTACCTTTGAGGAAAAACAGAGAGAGAGAAAACTCAAATCATGTATAGTATAAATATATAATATCATATTTGATCTTATATACAGAATCATGCAGGGTGTAGAGACGAGAGAGAAACACATGTACTAAATGCAATCCAATTCATTAGGTCTGATGTGAATACTTTCACAATATTCAATATTCGTTCAGACTGTGCGGTATTGTTGGATTGGATTGAATTATTACAGCAGGGAGGGGAGGGGTTGAGTGGAGGAAATAAGTGACTATTGCAGTTACAGAAAAGTTCAATGAGGCCTCACGAACCCAGAAGCATACAGCTAAAATTTAAATTCAACTAATTCAACTAACTAAACTAATATCGAAAAACACACATGAACTCCAAAAGCAATGATTCAGATTAGAATTGATCTACCTCGCTTCACGAGAGGTAATATTTGAGCACTATGTTTTCATTTACTTTTGATGAAAACAAAAAAAAACAAAAAACATCTTGTCATAGTTTCTTCTTTCAGCAGGAACAATCCCACTCTTTAAGCCTTACAGTTAATTTGACTTTATCTACAAACGTGCACCTCCACTGGAGGAAACACACACAGTGGGACTGACTTAGGTTTTTTGGGTCTCATTCCAACACAAAGACTAGAGTCCTACACACACACACACACACACACACACAGAGGGGAGGACTCGCGCTAATGTTAATGCCAGCCATCTCTTCAGGGGACATATACAGCACAGTGGTATCACCACATTGAGGAACACACACACACACAGACCGTTGTGATGGTTTGTGAAAATACAAAGGTGGTTAACGTCAGCAGTGGGGTGAGGTTTGATGTGGGGAATCGGGGGTGTTCACGACTGGAACATAAAGTTTTGTGTTGTCACATGTAGGATAATTTCTACATTTTATCAGGCACTCTCAGAATTGATTAATGATCATTTCCCTGATTAATCCCTCACACAAGTCTCTTTCATCGCACATTTATCTACTATGTTAAGTGGAAGCTGGTCTCTCTCCGGTTATAGGTGGTTATGGAGCGACCACACTGGGTTCTCTCCTAAATGCTCCAAAGAATAAAGCAAAGAGGGAGATGTCTGGGACCTCCTGTCAATGTGAAAGTGACATGTCTTTTTAGTGAAGCACTTTCATAGAAAAAAGTCATATATGTTTTCTGATTTGTTCTGAAATTGAAAAAAAAAATTCAGTCAAACAAAAAAAAAAAAAAGAAAAGTCATAGTCAGCAACCAACCAATTTTTTAATCTAATCTATCTCCAGAGGAAGTTCAGGAAAAGTCATTTTTGTCTACTGCTCAAGAACTGTTCTCATCTATCCCAACGTATTGCCCCAAATTAAACTCACTCACTCACTCACTCACTCATAGTGTGTATTAAATTTGATAAAAGTGTTGTGAAAATGGACCTCTATAAAAATGGGAATGGAACTACTTTAGTAGTAGAATTACTTTTTCTGAAGCCATTTGTCCTTGTGTGGCTTTTCTTATTCCTTAAATAGTAATAAACTACTACTTAATTAGCTTACACAAGCAATTACATCAGCCCAGGTACTTCTTTTTCTTTTTACACATTTCACATTTATCCTGTTTTTTTTTTTTTTTTACAGTATATAGTGCAAATGCTCCACAAAGAAACCCAAACGCTCTCGGACTCTGACGCTTTGAAAAACAAAGAGAATCACCGTCACCTGGCAGAGAGGTGGAGGGTTTTGTTGTTGACACGTTTTCATGATGGAGGCCACAGAGTTTGAGCAGATAATCCCTTTAGCTTGCATCTGACAAGACACCTGCTGCTGTTATGGCATCTAAAGTGAGGCTGCACAAGGTTTCTTTTTTATTTAAATCAGACCTAAAGACTTGTTATGTGTGTGACAAGTCCAGATTTATTTCAGCTAAAAATTCTGGCTGCAGTGCAGTTTAGTTTAATGCTGATGTTCATTCAGATATAAGTTTATGTAATGTGAGAGTTACCTATTTGGACAAAACAAAGTGAATTAAATCAAATTATCATTTCAGAAATGCGTGACCAAATGATTTGAAACTGACGTGTCTTCCCTGAAGATTGTTTGTAACTGTTTACATCGTTAACTATTGTTTTACAGATTTTTTTTTCATCAAACCAAACTGCAAAAAACTAATACAAATTGAATTCAAAGTAAATAAATAACTTAAAAAAGTAGAAACTGAGGACACCTGTCTACTATCCATGTGATTACTGAGCTCTACTGGCAGAGGCCACCTTGTTCATGTTGGCTCGTGCTCACATGGCTCCGGAGAGCCGCTTGATGACAAAAGACACTTACAGCCTGCTGCAGAGTCTGCTGAGACTGAAACTGGATTCTGATTATCGTCCTTCATGTGAAAACCTAGTCACGGTGAGTTTCGTGCTTTAAAGTTACACATCACACGCCCTGAATAGTACATTTAACATACTTATGACACAAAAGCACAACACCTTTGCTCCTGTTTCGCTCAGTTCTTCTCTCCACTCTGATGAATTTGTGAGGCCGTGTGCAGCCTCTGCTGAAGCTGCTCCTTTGGTGTGCTTCATAAATTACCAAACATCTGCCTCAAATGAATTCCAGGCAGTAAGGTCAAAATATAATAATCCCACTATCCTGGTTCTCAATCAGACTATCCCAACACCGAAACTTTTATGTTTGTCTCTCCAGCAGGTTGGATGAAAAATGCCAAATACAGCATGCAAATTTAACCTTTAATTTAACCTTTAACCTTTAACTAATAAAACTGCGACAGAATAAGATAATAAAGAGCGACATTTACACATTTAAACAACAGACAGTATACATTTATTTAAAGATATCCTGCTGAGAATATTTGGTAATTTGTAAGAATTTATGTTGTGAAATATACATTTTGCCATTGCACAGCTCTGTAAATAAAGAAAAGCCTCCAGTATGATGGCACTTGTTGTCATTTGCATCTCACTGTCATCTGAGCTCAATATTGCATTTTTCTGTTTATGGAGAATCAGTAAGCTCAGCTCTGGCTCATTGGCTCTCACAGACTGATAAGGCAACTTCAACATATATGTATGAAGATAATTCTGATAAATCTTAACTTAAATCACTTTTGTTAAACACACAACACACCTCATTTACTTCCATCAAAATGTAAGTAAATACTCTACACTGTGACGCATAATTTAAAACTTTCTCTTTGGGGTAAACACAGATGACACTCTAATAAATAAATCAACATCTGTCTTAGAGGTAGATCATGTCCTGTTCGTGTTTTAACATGGAGGTGAGGTTTGAGACTTGAAGATAATCTGTTTAGTAGAAAAAGAAAAAGGGAAAGAAAAGAAGAAGAAGATGAAAGATTTACTAAATGATTTTGTCACTTTTGACTGAGCCGCTGTCCCAGTTGAGTGGTCTCATCCCCGGGCCAGACACTGGACACCACACTTTCCCTTCATCCCAATTATCATCACTGTCATCAGGGGGCACAATTAGATCACCTTCTCTCTCTCTCTCTGTCTCTCTCTCTCTCTCTCCCCAGTGTCCACATGACTGTCCAAGCTGTGGGACTTAGCCAGGATTAATCTGCAGAGATCGCCACTTTTAGACTGGTAATTTTTTCAAAGCCTGCGTGTGAAGTATTGCAGCAACCTTCACGGGTCACCACTCAGTCGAACAATCCTCATTTCACCGTCACCTGTCAGCCAACACCAACAATCACTCTCTTTATCATTATCTACGGCCACACACCTGCTCATTTAAAGTCCACTGCAGCCTGTAAGAGTGCTCAACGATTACAGAAAACACTCCCTTGACTGAACAGCTGCAGCATTTTTGCACAGCAGTGCTGTGATAGTGTGATCATCGCAGTGATCTGAAATGATAAAGTCAGACCTGCAGTGGAAGTGAAGCAAACAGCGACATGTACAAAACCAACAAAGCTTTGTGCTGAACGAAGACCAGAACCAACTGGAGCGTATGAAGAGTAGAGCCCCTATCATTTAATCAAGTTTTTTTTATCAGCTCAGCTGTAATTTGTTGGATAAATTATGCAAAAATCTATCTGCACTGTAGGTTATGAATGATAAAAACCTCACACTCATGGGCAGCAGTACAACTACAATTGCTAACAAGTAATAACCGCTGACCTTATACAGATATGTATGCCAAATAATCTTTAAGACTTTATGAGGTTGCAGGTGCACAGCACAGCAGCATTACAATCCAGGTCTCATGAATAATTTCAAGCAGAACTTTTAATTGCCGAATGGCTGCATGTTTGCTGTCGTCACTGCAGGTAAGCAGTTGATTAGAGGATCAGAGAGGATTGTCGTCTTTAGCGCCATCAGCAAGCAAACCTGCAGATCTCCTCTCTTGCCCTTTTTAACACGGACACTGCGGGCAATGTGCGTGCTATGCAGAAACACCTGAAACGTCCCCAACTACGTAAAATAAAAAAAACTCGCACCACGTTATGAGCATGACTGCAGGCTGAAGAAGGAGCATGCAGGCTTTTTTTTTTTCTCATGATCTGCTGATTCCTGCTCCCCCTGGGAGCATCTGACTATTATTAGAGGCTCTAATGGGATCAGAGAGTATTAACCCCGGGGATTATTTAGCAGCCACTGACACATGAGGGCAAGGCAGTTGGACATCAAGTGCCGGGCGACAGAAAGAGAAAAGCTGTTCTTGGGCTGAGGTGAGGCAGCCTGAAGAACAGCTGATTCCCAGAAGGGCACGCGTGTCAAACGGAGCTTCTGCAACAACATTGACGGTAACACCAGGTTGATGAGGATCCAAAAATACTGCGTGTGTTCACAGGAACATGAAATATACAAAAGTGGTTTAAATTTAAAATATATTACGCAGTTCATGTAATACACTTTGGGCCGGGGAAGATATTTATTCATTATTCTCAGTATCTATTTCTGGAATGAATTACAATGAAAAATTTATGAAGATTGATAAATAAACTTGCCTGATGATAATGAATGAAACGGAATAAATAAATGAGCTACTACCAATCAGTTATCAGGAAGAGAGAAAAGAGCAAGAAGACAGGCAAAACAATATGTATGTATTTAAATGTATAAATACATACATATGAAAAAGTGATTGCTATGCAGAAAAAAATATCTAATGACTCTATAAATCCCTAAATAAAAGCAAGTCATGCATCTTGGGGAGCAGTTTTCTTGTTTACAATTAGCAATTAGGGGGAGGAGCTCTAAAGCAGATAGGACCATATTGGAGGCTGGTGATCATGAGCTCATCTGTTGCCTAAAACGTGACAGTTGATACTGGCCTGAATCTCTGCTATAAAAATAGTTGCCTCTGTCTAAGGCACTCCCGTATCTTAACAGCTTGATCTGTGCACATGATTAAGCAAAAGACTTCACTTTGCGGGCTTAAAATGAAGAAAGAGATGCACATGATCTGTAATTAATGTTTCCAGAAAAACAAAAGCCAGATCATGTGCAGAGGCGCGCTGCATACGGCGCTGAAGAATTGGTGATGGGTGATGTTGCTCTAGGCTACGGGCAAGCTGCTCTAAGATCAGCCTACAATAGTTTTAGTATTTGTCACCTGAGCGCCGTATGAGATTACAACATCAGAGAGCAACAGATCTGATTCCAACTGCATACACAGACAGAACAAAAGATGGAGAGACATACGTGAAAAACAAAAATACCTTCTGCGTGTATGTATTTCTGTGTGTGCGCGTGTGTGTTTTTAAGATCACATCATTATTTCTCCTCTTAAATATCTCGCACTCATGCAGCATCTATCTCTTTGTGTTATTTTTAAACAGAGCATCAAGCAGCACAAGGAGCACAGACTTAAACCTTCCCATCATCCTCTCTCGGCTGACACAAAGTGATTGGTTCGGTGATTGTGAAGTGATTGGCGTTGTGAGTGTGTTGCCATCAGCTCAGGGTCCTGTGAGCGTGAGTCACCCTGTGCAAGAACCTTTCAGGGGAAAAACACTAATGTGTCACTTCCAGAATGACGACTGAAGTGTTTTCAACTTTCAGTATATTTTCCCGACATTGTGACCACATGCCCAGAGGCTTAATGGATCTGTGTGTAATCCATTAGGATAAATCACCAAAGATGATTTGAAATCATTTGCTGAAACAGCAGGACGAACAACACTGCGGAGCAACGGTCCTCCTCCAAAGTCAAGAGGCCACTTTTTCCAATGTCACGGAAAAGACGATGGGAGCGAAAAGAGGGAGGAGGTTGACCGAGCTGAAGAGATGCATCAAGGGTTTCTAGACTTATTTTGCCAGTTCTTCCTCTTTAGTTTCTTCCTAGTTTCACTATACAGGAAGCCATCTCAAAAGACCAACAGCTCTCTAAAAACTCCTCCAGTCTACAATATTCAGAGTATATTTTTAAGGTTTGTAAATCATAATTTGCCACAGAGACAAAACTGGCTACGGTGCAGTTCTCACATGTGCCTCTACTTGTCACTAGCAGGAAGTCATTTTAAAATCAGATATATAAAAAGATAACATCATTTCGATTGAAAGTCAAATAGATTTTTATTATTTCAGACTTGGTTAGTTTGGACCACTCTGAGGTGAATAGACGTAAATGTTATAAAAAGACATAAAAAAGTAAATGGACAATTAATTTATGATTATTTTTACTTACATAAAATTCAATTTTAATCAAGTTGATTTTTTGGACCAGCTCTCTTAAATCAGTCCTATTCTGAGAGCCTCTCTGGAGTCTGGTCTGGACTCTGGAGTCTATTGTTACTAAAAGTAGTGACTGAAGGAGAGGCCTGTTCCTAGACTTAGTCAGCACCAAGAAGCTGGCGGTCTGGCGCTGCGTCTGGTTGCACAGGTGGTAGGTTAAGACAAATCTTTATATCCCTCCTGCAGGGAATTCAAAAGGGTTTGGCTGCCTGACAGAGTGCTGTCTGTTCAGCACTCTGTTTTAACACCCTGCTTCTGGTATAACACCCACTCAGATTCCCAGAGCAGGAGCACCATTTTTGGGTAATTAGTCGTGGTTCATTGAGCAAATATTCATCAGATCAGTCACCATCAGATGCCCAAATTTAAATCAAGACACAGTGACAAAACCCAGTTACATTTCCTTTCAAGACATTTTATGGCCTCATCCACATCAGAAACTCATGTCAAGAATTTTCATTTTGTTGTTTCTGCTCTTTAGAGAACTAAGGATCTTATAAAGAATTACATACCTCTTGATAGTCATTTCTGATGGGGATGCTCCATCAGTAGATGGAGGCACCAATCAGTGAGTAAGAATATCTGGGAAAATTGATGCATTTATCGATATATTTATTCATTATTGCCACCAAAGTGTGGGTGAAAGATGGGTGCTGTAGAGCATAAAGTAAGAGTGGGGTGGTATCAAAAGAAAAGGAAGAAGCAGAAGATAGATGGATTGAAGAAGTAATAGATGGATCAACTGACTGATGTGTGGATTGATGGACGAACAAATGGATGGACTGATGGGTGAATGGATGAACAGATGATGGATGGGTGAATGGATAGGTAGATTGTTGGACACAGATGGATGGATAGTTGTAACACTGGATGGACACAGATGGATAGAGGGACATCGGGCTCACCTTTGGTGCAGTTTCCAGCTCGTCCACCT
The DNA here is from genome assembly GCA_037176925.1 of Amniataba percoides. Lineage (NCBI taxonomy): Eukaryota > Metazoa > Chordata > Actinopteri > Centrarchiformes > Terapontidae > Amniataba > Amniataba percoides. The sequence continues at coordinate 8,998,435 of JBAJHX010000051.1, forward strand.
GGTTGCTGCCCAGCGAACTCTTGATGAAAACTTCTACTTTGGCATTGAACTTCATGAATGTCACGTAGCAGGTGTAGCACATCAGCAGGCCAACGCTTTCCAACGTTGTGATTTGATTATCCAAAAAGAAATAGATGAGCATGAGCAAGCCAATGATATAGAATGAAACATCTCTGAACAGAGGCCACCAGGTGAGGTTCAGCACCTCTTTGGAGAACAGAGCACACATCCCAATCACAAACAGGATGTTGAAGACGGCAGAACCCACAATGGTACCGATACCCACATTGCTGTGGGAGACAAAGACTCCGATGACGGAGGTGAAGAGCTCTGGGGCCGAGCCACCTGCTGCCATGAAGGTGGCTCCTGCCACATCATCAGAGATCTCCAGCTTCTCTGTGATGACAGTGAGTGCAGGAACAAAGAACTCATCGCAGACTATGGCTAAGGCTATGAACATGTACAACATGCCAAACATATGAAGCGCCACATAGCCCTGGCGTCTCTCCTCCACGCTGAAGTAGTCCGTTGGGTAGTCCCCGTGGTTCATCTCTATGTCTGATGATCGCATGGCCACCGGTGTATCCTCTGGTTTGGCTGAGAGGTTGTGATGCTGCAGAAGAGTTCTTTGGGGCACGGCTGCGTCTGCCGAGCCCTCGGCGGGTGATTCCAGCTCCTTGGCCACCGTTGTGGCCAGCGACAAGGCACTCCATGAGCAGACTGTGCAGACCGCCACCAGGCTGATGATGAAGCCCAGAATCCGTCCAGGGCGTAGCTTTCTTTTGACGCCCTGGTAATGGTGTCTGATGCAGCTGCTGTGAGATGTGGAGCTGGAGGACGCCATCATGTCCTGACCCTGCATGGGTAGTGCGAAATCCATGTTGTTGTTTGGCGCAGGTTGTCAGGCTGAGTGAAAGTGACTGGAATCCCCCCCCAAAGCTGGGTTGGTGGTGTTGTTGGCTGTGAGGGCAGGGGATTTGACAGTCCACGTCGGTTCACCGGTTTGTTTGCATTCTGCTCCCCAGTCTAAATACAGTGGAAACACTGCAGTCTGATCCCAGGATCCATCACATTCAAAGGCTTCCTCATATTACTCACTGCAGGACAAAGAAGCAGATAAAAAACCCTTCATCAGTGCACACAACTTGAAGACAGTTCATAAAGATCAGCTTCTAAAGGAATGTGAATATGTTATTCATTATTATTCAGTCCTGATTTCTGTCCACTGACAGGCCTTGTTAGCAGCGGTACATTAATTCAAGTACTCAAGTACTGTGGCAGTTTTATTACACTTATACATGACTTTTTATTAGCTAATTTGTGTACTTGTTACACCGCAAGATAGATATAGTTTATAGTTAGTTTGCAACTAAAGGTTTTGTATAAAAAACATGATGAATAAGAGATGATTCTTTGCTATAAATTTGTAGTTAAAATGTTAATGTACAAGTAATACTAACCAAATAATATGTCTTTAATAATGCAAAATTGAGTAAGGAGATATTATGCATTACTTTTACTTTTGATCTTTTACTTTACTTACGTATGTTTTGCTTGTAATAGCAAAAACAGTCTTACTTAGGTAGTTTTTTAAACCATACATTTTATTAATGTAATTGTATTATATGGTGTTGCTACTTCTATTCAAGCAAATAGCCCCAATATAATAAAAGGAAGCTAAATGCTAAATCATTAGCTGTAGCTAACTCTATTGAGCTCCATGTTATGCTACTGAGTTTATGTGAACTCTTACTCTGTATTATGGTCTGCTTCTGACAAATCCCACAATTTGACTTTTAGTTTAGATGAATAATAACTAAAAGATTATTAAAAAGTTGATGATTACTGTTGCAATTTTGGTCCCATCTGCAAATGCAGTCTGTTTTTTATGAAACTAGAAACTGAAAATAAGAAACATTTTTGAAAGCATGAATTCTTTTATGCTGAAATCTGTTCACTGTCTCGCGGCTGGAATTACAGCAAGCGCTGAATTGCTTCTGTTCTGTTAATGTGCTGTGGCCTTCTTGACATTGTGCTGAGAACCTTCAGTGAGATCTCTCCCTAAAGTGAAGCTTGGACATTAGTGAAAGCTCATTAGGAAGCTATTTAATCCTTGAGAAGATATACTTAGATTAGCCCCAGGCTCTGCACACTGGTGCCACTGCACAAAGTCAAAAAGTAGACACCAACACAATTATAACAAATGACAATACAGCAAATAAGAACTGCATTAACTGTAGTGTTACTCAGTGCAGGAACAACTACTACTGGGACAAACTGCAATGCTGAAAGTTTATCTCACAAATCTTAAACAATGCACAGGTTTAATCTGCTATGAAACACCTATTCAGTATTGAAAACATGAACATTTGCAAAACCAGCTGCACTGTGAAAGAAGCATTTAAGAATTTAGCCAGATTCTGATAGAGCAAAGGCACACTACAGATTCACACAGAAAGCACAAGAATATGTCATGTTCCTCATACCAAATCTCCTGTTCAGCAGGAAGGACTCCAGGAGGCAGCAGGTGTTGAGTCTGTCAATGAATTATTCCACTAAATTGAGTCCTAAAGCAGAAAGGTCCCAAGAGCTGAAGGTCCCAACAGTAAATCCTTGGTGGGATTTTCCTCTCTCAGCCGAAGTGGAGCTCCAAGACAACAGGTCAGAAGCCGAAGACCAAGGGCTCCTCCCTTCCTCACAATGTTCCTCCCCTCTGTGATTCTGCCTCCCTCCTTCCCGGCCTCAGTTTATCCACCTCCCTTTCACCTTCCCCCTCCTTCTCTCTCTCTAAGTTCAAGACGGAGGATCAGAGCTGTCTGTCACTGTCCATCATCCGTCTTTCCTCTCTCCAACCTGTCCCCACCTCCCTCAGTGTCCCATGTATCATTTCTTTTCCCATCCCCGCACCCAAGCGAACGGGTCTTACACAAGAAGCTTACAACATCTTGATGCAGCTGAAGGCTACTGTGCCATCAGATCATAGTCCTGTTCTCAAAGCCCCTGAAAACTACCCCAATAGCTCTGTGAAATAACTCACTGCAGCAGCTGTCTACCTTCCAAACTTCTACTCTTTTTTTTTTTTTTTTTTTTACATTTTACATTTTTACATGATATTTTAAAAAAATGTCTTAAAATCAAACGTTAAACTTGCAAGTCTTCATTTTGGCACGTTTCATATTTGCATTTCTGATACTTTCATACATATTTTCCCATTAATTGCATTCACTTTTTGACTACAATTTTTACAGTTTTTCCTTTGCACATTTTGCAATTCTTTCCAGTTCTTTACATCACTGTATTATTTTCATAAAAGAAAATAATACCAGCACCACACACTTCTAGACAGCCATTTGCCAGAAATGACATCACCATGTCTTCTGTCTTTCATTTCCCACATGCCTGTAATTGACTTTGGGTGCAACCCCTGCTCTTGTGAAATAATCCTGAATCCTGAATGTGCAGCGCAACAATAAGTCCTTCTGACACATGCTAATCTGGACCCACAATGCATATAATGTAGCAGAGTTAGTGAAAGATATTAGAGATATTTTTAGATAAGATATAAGATATTAATTCCTTCTGCTTATTTTACCAAGGGAACCACATTTGCTATGTATAATATAATAAATAATATCTAAAAATAATTTCTTCAACTGGAAATTTAGAGAAAGTTTTATTGATTGATTGTGTGTTATTCGTGTGTATGTATTGTGTGTGTGTGTGAG
>JBAJHX010000051.1:9010879-9030483 GCA_037176925.1 Amniataba percoides
AGATAGATAGATAGATAGATAGATAGATAGATAGATAGATAGATAGATAGATAGATAGATAGATAGATAGATATAGAACATTTTAATGAACAGATGTAATAAATTGAATGTTTCAAAAAATAAAAGTATGTACTGTATAACGTGTCCATTTCAGTTCAGTTCAGAAAACAACTGGCATGATGTAATAACACCTGGCCCAGAAGACAAACAGTAGGAGGAAGATAAACATACGAATGATTGAAAGCAGAATGGGACAGTGAGGCAGTAATGCTTCAGGCTATCATCGTCTACATTTCCTTCAGCAGAGGTGCTGTGTGTAGCAGCAAGAAAAAGGTCAGGAAAAACAGCTCGCTAAAAGCAAAAATACTCAGAGGATGATATGGTGCTAAGCTTCAATCCCAACACTTGATATTTCTCTGTTTTGAAATTACCAGAATGATCTTCTCGTAGAGCAGACAACAAACAAATTACATTGCTGGAATAATTGAATATCCACTCAAGGCCACCCATAAATTCTTAACAGTGTTAACCCAAATTATCCATCTTGACTTGACAGCTTGAGCTTTCAGATGCACATTAACGCTGCAGCAGGAAAGCATGGGAAGCCTCCACAGTCACCTTGAACTGAGGTCAATATGAAAAGAAACTAATTGTCTTGGTTTTGCACTAAACAGAAGATGTTTATCGCACAATTAGGCCTAATTATGAATGTCAGACTCATGAATCCGAAACACTTGCAGAATCAAAGCAAAATGTAAATCACCAAATAGCAGGAGGGCTGTTTCCCAAACCTGAGGCTGAGAGGCACAGCTCCCATGCACTCAGACTGTAAAACCTGTAAAATACACAGGAACATTTCATTAGCTCACACACCTATGCTTTCACACAGCACACAGCACATTCATGTAGCACACACAGAGTGTATTACATCACTGAAGAAGAAGCCTGTAGATTCCTGATTCTGTGTGCATGTGCGCTCTCATGCTTGCCGGCAGAACCAGATAATAAGTGAGCAAGTGTGCTTTTCCCAGCGGTGAACAGCCCCCCCCCCACCACCACCACCACCACCACCTCATCCCCTCACACACACACTCTACCTCAAGCGGCGCTATGTGTTGATTGGCTGCTGGTGACATCATGGCAGATAGCACAAAAACAGGCCCACTGGAAGGTATGACTTCACTGTTTATAACTGATGAGACGGAGAGAGAGAGAGAGAGAGAGAGAGTGAGAGAGAGAGAACACGACAGAGAGAGGAGAAGCAAAGCTTATTTGTTCATCTTCTCCCCCACCCATAAGGGTTAAGCTCATTTACAATCAAAGACCCAGGGGAGGGCACCATCTCAAGGTATAACCACTGAGGTGCACCCACACACACACACACACACACACACACACACAGTGCCTGAGACCAAGCAAGGTGGAAGAGCAGGAGAGTTCAGGTTTGCTGTGCTCTTGTGATGGCTGCAACACATTTTAGGTAAACTGTGCAGCTGAGAAGCAACCACCAGAATGAAAATATATAGTGCTGCAATATTCAGCAAATCAGAGGTGACGCCACAGGTGAGCAAATTCAGGTGTTTATTTTGTAACATGAAAGACCTTGTGTTGACCCTGTCACTGAAATCAATTTGTAGAGCAAACTGTAGCCAGTTTACGGATCCTCCTGAGGAGCCGCAGGCCAGGTTTTACATCCAAATGTGGCTGACTGATGACTGATTTTGCAGAAAATTGTGAGGGAGAAAACCAAATGAATGATTTTCACCAACTACAGTTATGTGAAAATTAGGATTTGGGTAGCTTGCGTTAAATTAGTGGTGCCACTAATCTCTACTGGATTCATATCAAACCACTGCAGAAGCAGAGGGAGCAACGAGACAACATAATTCAAAGAGCTCTAGTCCAACTTACACCAAAGTGCCATGTGGGAGACGTGAAGGGAAAATGACATTTATGTTTGTTGTATTAAATATAGACCAATTTTTCCACCAAACATAGTGAAGTAAATCTAACGTATTTGAACATTTTTAAATTTGATGCAATGTTGTTTGTTGTTGCTAAGAGTTCTGTGACATTTTGGCCACAGCCCAGCAGAGCACTGGATGACACCTGAGAGGAGGAGATTATGAGGATGAAATTAGAAATGAATAATGCGCTTCCTTTTTTAACTAGCAATAAGATTTATCGTAAAATAAAAATGATGAAATAATGTGAAAACTTGCCAAAGTATTGGATCCAAGCAGTCACTTGAGTGACAAACAAATATCATATAAAATAAAACTTTCCTCTTCAAGACTTTGTAAATGTATTTTCTTCCCTCTGAGAGAATATCTGAAGAAGATATATGTCTGTTGATGGTATACCCTGCCTCAAAATTCTCCAGTCCCCTACAATTTAAAATATTTTTTTCCAGGTCCTGCGGTGTCAAAGATAAACTGCTCTTCCTCTCTTATACGACAGTGTAACAGAGGATATGTGACAGTATAATATTATGTGACAGTACAGATGGGCTTATTTTCACGTTGAAGTCTCACAGAAAGCTGCATTTCTATATTTATTCAAGGTGACAAATGAGACCGTGCATGAACATTCAGTGAGATGCGATAAATAAACAATACAAGTATGACTCATTACCACACACACACACACACACACACACACGACACACTCCAGCATACTATTTCAGCTGAGACTGTGTTGGTACTTAAAACACTGAATATACTCAAGCTCCCCCCGTCCCTGTCTCGGCTGCTCCCCCGGCTCAGTCTTGGCGCTGTCTAGCAGCGACAACTGGCCCACTCTGCTGAGTGCCAACAAAAATGAAAAATAAATGAGATTTTTACACAATACAACATAAATTATTGATGACTATAGCAAGGTCAGTGCATTATCATACATCCTATTATTCTTGCACCTGCACTTAGTCTTCCTCTATCTTATTCCAAAGTTGAACTGGGCAACGGCTGTAATAAAACGACAGCCCTGTGAAATTAAGGGAGGCATTAATAATGTTGCCAGCCGGCTCACTAAACCAAGAGGATGTACAATACATGGGAGCATGCAGCGACACGTTTTCCTGCACATGTGCGTTATCTGTCACAGCTCAAAGCAGGAGAGGTCAGCACGATCACAGCGGGGCCGTCCGGATCTGTTTACAACAACTAGTGTAAGTTTGTGCATAAAAGCTGAGTGATTCACAGAGAATGTGCACTATGAGAGAATGATACTTCTTTATTACTGTCACTTGGCCTCTAAACTCCATTACCATCTGCTCCTAAATCTGGGGGCTTAAATCTTGTGGCTCAAAGTTATGCAGAAGATACGATGGCAGCATTTCACGGCGCAAGTTGCAAATGTGGCACATCAAGGTGGATTGAGATCCAAGATGGCGGCGCGTGAACAACGCGAGGCTCAGTGTCTCTCCAGAATCTGCTATTTAGCGGGTTTTTTTCTAATCCTGACCGGATTATTCACACAGAATTGCTCTGCGTTACTGTCCTACAGCAGGCATGAGCTTCTGGACATTTGGACTCAAAACTCCAACAGTTTTGACTATAGCCTGTATATACTATATACATATATATATATATTTGTGGACATTGTAACATATATAATTTATATTGTACTGCTAAAAAGCACTTCTGGATGGATGCAAACTGCATTTCGTTGCTCTGTACTGCAGGTGCAATGACAATAAAGTTGAATTCTATTCTATTCTATTCTAAAAGTGACAGTTGTTTAGTATGTTTAGTATGGAGGAGACGCACCAAACTTCATTTAAAAATCTGACTATTTAAAATGACCATTCATTTAAACATCTTTAACAAAAATCCCTCGGAGCTACTTGCGTGTGATGATTTATCAATCAGCGAATTATTGTAAAATAATATTCAGACCGGCATTGAGATCGACAAACACACTTTAAGTCAGTTTTTACTTCATTCAAGTGATGATCCAGGCGAGCTTAAATTGACACATTTTAAAACCGAGTTCGTGAGTACAACCGAGATAAAAAAAACCCCACTTAAATTCAAATGAATGGTCACAGTAATAACTTGTTACCTTTGCCATTTTGATCATCGTCTTGGCTATCTCAATGTCTCCCTGGTGGTTTTGTCCAATCTCAGCTATGATGAAGCACGGATGGTTTCCTCCGATCATCCTGCCGGGACAAAGCTCAAACTTCAGCGGCATTTTGTTCACAGAGACGGAAGCGAAATACAGACAGAGAAAGTAAAAAAACGGTAAAGGAGAGCTGGACGGAGGGAGAGCTGGACACTATGTCCGCGGGGTAGAAGCGCGACCGGAAGAGTTGATCCGGGGAGCACATCCGGGATGCACGTCAACTTCCGCCTTTCTGGTCACTCAACCTAATAAAAACCGGAGTTCCTTTCAAAATAAGAGATTGAACTTTTGTTTGAAATGCAGGTAAAGTTTTTTTTCCACCTTCTTTATGTTAAATCAGTTAAGTCTGGACATTACAACCTCAGTTTCGTAACACGGTACAAACAGTACAATGACATCCTGACCTGTTTGTTTTTTTCTAATACATATCAATGCTGTCTTAAAATGTTTTTACTCATTCGTGAAAACTATGAAAAGAGGTAAATCTACATCTTTTTAGTCATAATAAACAGGCTGTTGTACAACATTCCCCTTTTTTAACGCTCGGTATGGCTCAACACTTAATAATATCATATTATGATTTGGCCATTTCATATCTTTTTCAGATATCAAAATTTGAAATGTCAACACAAGGTGAGTTTATGAGCCTTGTACTCAGATCTTGTTTGGCTTCTTCGTGTATAAAACTACACACTGCAATTACTTATATAATTGCAAGCCGTCTGTCTTCACCTTTCATCTCAGCACACACTTTTCAGTTAGTCCTACAGTAGTCACAATCCCATTATAATGCTATCAGCAACGTGTGAGGTCATTTTAGGAGCCGGTCAAACTGGTTCATCCTTTGTGTAATTTCCCAACTGCACCTCTCTTTGTTTTTCACACTGACATAACCCTTTCTCTCATTTTCTTTACCATGTCTTTCCACACACACACGCAACACTGTCTGTCCACTGTCTGTCTGTTTGACCTGTCTGCCTCTCTCTCTGATGTTCTCTTTCCTCCCCTCTCCCTCTCACTTTGTCAGCCTGCCTCTCTCTCCCAACCTTTTGTAAAGTATCCTTTAGTCTGCCGTGTTTACCAAGATGCTGTTGTCATCCTCTAGGTCCACTTTGTCTATGCGCATCAGCTGCTGCATGTTCTCTAGAGGGATACCCTTCGGCTTGTCTACCTTCACTTCAAACATGTCCAGGTTCAGCACCGTTCCTCTGGGGACGGCCCGCTTTAGCCACCACTGACTTTCTCAGTTGGAGAAAATAAATTAAACCATTGAGATTCACGAAAAAAGGACAGATTCGGAAAGAAAATTACAAAATAGGGTCCTATTCACACTCGTATCAACACTTAAAGCAATACTTGATATTGGTGCTGTTGCTTTGATACACCTCTTAAAGCAAATGTCATCCCTCTCCACAAGACTGAGCAGAACACGAGAAAAAGCTTAGAGTGATATGAGTGCTTGTGAAAATGTAAATTGGTGATAAAAGCAATCCTGCTAGGTGTCAGTTCAAAAAGAGGGGGAGAGGCAGGTGCAGCCTACTATAATGTAAGATAATATAAGAGTAAATGTAGATATTTATTTTGCATTACATTCAAGTTACACTGCTATACTTGGAGATCTTTTAAAAACTCCCATCATATATGGTTTTAACATGGATGTTAATATGCAAAAAACAAAAACAATTTATTGTCTCATGGACATATTGACAGAAAATTGCTCTTTGGCAACAATAACTATGCTGAAAATGAGCTGAACCATAAATGCAGAGAGCCTTCTCAGAGTGATCATGTAATACGATCGAATTTAGTTACCTACAGGTTACTGCAGGTGTGTCCTGAAAATCAGGCAAAATTCAAATGGGCTGCTGTGTCCTTGGACTGGTCTATTGTAAATCTAAGTGTATGTATACAAATACATAGGTATAAATGTACATATGTACATACACCCACGCCAAAACCTGTCACATTCCTGAAGCACAGAATAACATTAAATACGCAGGTGAAGAACGACAGGACAACAACTTTCATTGACTTTTTACTGATATTGAAATCAAATGGACAATGAACACGCATGGTCAAGCAACAGCAGGCTAATATCTAGTTCTCTTCAAAACCACAACAGTCTAATTTCAGTGACATAAACGTTTTATATACTGTATATATAATGCCTTCTGTATATGTACATAGGTACACGCATAGAGTACATACACACACACTGTTGAGGATGAAACGCACATACAAACGGGTCACATTTATTGTAATGACTGGACTTTGTTCAGTTCCTGACAGGAGAGGGGAGGGAGGCTTTTCAAAAGGAAATGCATAGATTGGAAAATTTAACACCATATGCCACAAGCAGGCTCTACACACACAGTTCAAAGTACACACACTGAATTTGGAGTTTTGTCTTAAGAGTTTGGTCCTTAAAAAAAAAAAAAAAAAAAAAAAAAGAAACAAAAAAATCTGCAGATACTTGAATTGTAGGGATGGGAAAACATGAGGTGAGCCGTCAGAGGGCAAAAGGTGAATAAAACTATTAAACATTGATCAACCCTTGTAGGTCAGAGGAGGACTTATAACAGTGACAGGTTAAGAGTTGGAGTACAGCATCATGGGAATGATATTGTTTGGGGGGGCCGTGTGAAGCAGGTTGTAGTGTAGCTGTAGGCCCAAACAAACATCAACCCTTCCCTTTTAGTGTCCAAACTCACCGCCCTAACACAAGTGTCACACAGTCCCACAGACCAGGAGACGTCTATCTAGCGGGGCCCTGATCTCAGTGCACGAAACAGTGAGCGAGAGGAATTTCAAGGTCTTGATTGGTCTGCGGAAGATGTCACACAGGTGAAAACATTTCAGGGGGGCAGAGAATAGTGAGCTGGTGCTTCAAAGCTAATCTCTACAGCCCTGCCAGGAGGATATAGATGAGGCCAGGACTGCTGGCTATATCCTTCCACAGGGCTGTGCATGGCAGACACGTACGGATAGAAGAGGTGCGAGTCCCCTCGTCTTCAGGATACGGATGGCGGGGCGTCGACGGCCGGGTTTGGTCGGTGTGTGGTGACAGAGGATGATATGGAATGGTGCCCTGCGCAGGTCCGGGCTGCCTAGCGGACCAGCGGGGACTGCTTCAGGGAGATGAGGACGGAACGCATGCGGGACACGTCTTTGGCCTGCTTGCTGGACTTGGGGTTGAAGTCGCAGAGCCGGGCCACCCGCTCCCACTCCGTGCCGGGGTTGTTCTCATCCAGATCTGAAATCATGGCCTCCTCAGCCGCCCTACGTGCAACAATGGGAACGGGAGAAGGAAAGGACATGGAAACAGTCAGTGGAGGAAGAGGAAACGCACAACAAAGTACACGTACAGCCCTGAGAAAGTCCTCTGCTGACCACCAACAAGTCCACTCCGGTAGAAGACTCGGTCGGGCCTCTTGGGCTACACGGTACTGACTCTGTCATGAATAATACATTTGTCCAATTCAATCTAAGTAGAAATATCACTCTGACATCAACATTTGTGAAAAATAATATCCAGCATAAGTCACTACAACACAACTAATGACTGAAGAGTCTTTCTGTTTTTTTTCCTTATTTTGGCCGGGGCAGTGGGGTTGCGTTGGTTCAGCAGAGTCTACATCAGGGCAGGATCACCACATAAAAAATGGACATCAAACTGTCTTTGCCCCCACAAAGAGAAACAAGCTACAACATTACCTGTGGCATGCCGCTCCCCCCCTCCCAAACACTGCTTACACATTACCGTACAGTAAACCTGGATTTTTAGACTCTCCGTAACAGTAAAAGGTAGCTACGTATGAAACACTGATGAGAAATCCAAAGAAAAGAAACAAACCGAAGCAAAACAAAAGTAACTGTAAAGTCTGATAAGCATTTTTGGTTGGTTAAAAATGCAGTTCTGTATAGAACTGATGGAGGGGATTTGTACCCGCACCCTTACGCTTCAACTTGCCCTGCATTTGCGTATTTACAATGTTCTCTTTACTCAACAAGAACGTAGTACAGAGATGAAGTGCTCATCTATATACTTGTTCTTGATTTAAAAAAGGAATGACAAAGGCAAGTTTTGTTTGTTTTTCTTTTGTTTTTGTTTTTTTAACCAAGCTCAAAAGAACCGGACGCACTGCTGGGCCTTAGCCATGCACTGTGCTGCGGCTGAAAAGCAGGCTATTTGGAGGTGTGGCAAAGGATGAGTTTACTTTGATTTCATGTGTCAGAATCGTGGAACACTTCAATTAAGGTCTTCTTGGCAAAGGTTAAGGCGTTTTTAATCTACCTAATCAAACAAAAAAAAATGGACATTTATACTTACCACACAACACTTGAAGTTAAAACACAAAAGTAAGATAAAAAGAAAGAAAAAACAAACAAACAAAGAAACTAAAAACTGAATATGGATCAGTGCCACTATCAAGACATTTTAAGATGCAAGCCACAGATTATGGCTAAACAAATGTGAGCCCTCGTCACTCCCCCACCCACTAACTTAATTCCACTGCCAAGGTACTCTTCTAGTTACAAGCATTGTTTTCTATCCCCCCCCACCCACCACGCAAGCACAGATTCAGCTACTACCTACAACACAGTACACAAAGCAAAATGGGGATGAGAAGCCAATGAACATTCACTGTCACAACCAACTACAAATACACAAAAAAAGGACTAGAAGGGCCACGACATCACAGAGGGGACATCATAACAAACCTCTATCTAGGCAGTGGATCTAAGTGGATAGAAAACTGGGTATCTGTGCAACGTATATTTATCTAACACACATATACACACACACACAGGACTGCATCTATCCCCTGTCAAAAATATAAAAAGCATTTGGAGGTTCTGTGGTTTTGTATTTTTACTTAACTGGTCTAGGCGGTAGCAAGGATGGTTAATGTGTGTGCTTTAAGGTGCATAGGAAAAGAAAACAGGGAGAAACAGTTTCACAAGTCAGAATTTAGAAGAGAGAGAAAGAGAGGGAGGAGGGGACGAAATGAAAGACAACAAAAATGAGCTAAATGCAGATGTTGAAAGCCAGCATGCAAAAGCGACATTTTTTTTTTTTTTTTCAAAAGTGTTCTACAAAATGATCAGTGTTCAGCCTTTGGTTTCTGTGTACATACTGCCTCAGCGAGGACATTACAGCCTGGGGGTTTATTACATTTATAAAAACCGTACTGATTATTTTCTAACAGGTTTGGTCAATATGAATAATATTTTGATCTATATGATGTCCAAAAGCTCACCTTCGAGCACTTCTCACAATATTAACGCAGTTTGTTTCATTGGCAAATGATTTGGCCAGCTCCCACATTCACAGATTCTTCTGTTCAGAGATTATTTATTCTGTTGTCACATTTTCTCTAATTTCTGTTTGTGTGGGAAGTGGCATTCACATAATCCAAGTCCATTTCTCTGGATTGATTGTTCCTAAATGAGGCCCTCAGAGTCGCAGTCGCACACTCTCTCCAACAACATGGAGGAGGAGGTCGTTCTGCACTGCAAACACTACAATGAGTGAGCTGCATAGAGGTGTGCACATAAAAAAAATAAAACAAAAACAAAAGAAATGTATACTTGTCTCATCACAGCTCAACGCAATCAAAGAATGACCAAAAAGATTTGACTTTTTAAATAAAATGTCAAACTATTCTGAAATGTGATTAAGTTACACATTAATAAAAAAACTGCTTTTAACATCAATCAAAAGCTGTTGATTAATATATAAAATGTGTATACCACACTGTTGCCAGGCATTCCCAAGTGATCTGATTGTTAAAACCAAAGGCTGAACAGCTCACACTACTGGATCGCTAGCTAGGCAAATTAGCATGTCATCCTGTAGCACAGCAATAGGTACAGAGCAGCTAACATCCTAATACAGCATGAACACAGTTCAGTTTGAAGCAGTTGTGTAACTATGACGTGACCAGTGGTATCATCAATACAGTCTGTTTGCTGTGAATTTTTCTTTTTGGGGAGGGGGGGCAGCAGCGGGTGCTGTGATCAGTCTCACAACTTAGAACACCTGCAAGTTTCAGGAAAACTATGTGCCAACTGTAAAATGTATGAATGTATTCACAATTAGTTTTAACTCCCATAGACTTCTTTGTTTTAACGGTTAGGTTATTTGCATATTAAACCATAAATATGACCTTACATTCACACATATTTTCATATATATATATATATGTACACACACACACACACACACATTAAGTCCCTAACTGATGGGCTAGGGCTGGGAATATGGGAAGTTGGGGTGAGTGCTTAGGAAGCTGGACTTGTAGAGATTTAGAGGAAGGAACCACCACCAAGAACAATGCCAACTCGGCACATACTATATCTTATTTTATAAACATACACGCTTTTGGGTGCTACTAAACGCAAGCACACAAATCCAATTGGAAAGAACACAATTGCTTCAAACAGATCTATCAGCATCCTATTCCTGGATTAATATTTTGGAGATTAATTGAGAAAAAAATCACATTTATAAAAAAGTAGAAACAAAACACTTTCTGGGAGAGTTCACAGAATTAATGCAAGTATGTGTTAACTGTTGGAAACACGTGTCATGTATTTGCTAAATGTTTCTGCTGAAATGACTTGAGGAGAAACGGTATGGATGTGATTAATGAAGGAGAAATCAACACAGGCGCAGTTTTCATTTGATTTCCACAGATGTGACTGAGGAGTTTGGCAGTGTGTGTGTTGTGGCATGCAGTCATTCTCTTTATGGAATCCAATCCAATCACAAATACATGCAGAAGTATGGAGTGAAAATTATTAGCGAATTTGAAATGAAAAAAAAAAAAAAAAAGACTGCAGTTGAAAAAGAAAAAAAAAAGGAAAAATAACCACAAGCTAGATGAGAAAAGTAACAATCAGATATCAAAATAGTTCAAAATAAAACGTCTAGATGGAACTAAAACATGGCTAAACAACGGGAGGTAACTAACGCTCGACGAATGAGATGAGTGTGATGTCAGTGCTTGGATGCTGGGAGTTGATGATATTGGAGGGAGGAAAAAAAAAAGAAAAAAAAAAGAAAAATGCCAAGGGAGGATGTTAGTTGGAGCAACATACACATAACCAATGAGCTCAGAGAACGGCTGCTTGTAGAAGTCTTCATCCAGCACCCTGGACAAACATCCGCCCCAACGACAGAGCAGCAAGAAGGCAGGAGAGAAGAGAGACAGCAATAAAACGGAGAAGAGGATGGAAACACAAGCGTTATAGGTTACCACACAATAATACACACGCTATATAATCCAAGGCTTGGGGGTTTTCTTTGGGAACGACTCGTAAGTGCGGCGTCAGGAGGGCACGAATGCTCTGATTCGGCTGATTGTGTCTGGCAGACAAGATCGGCTCTTCACAATATAACACAATTACGGGAGAGAGAGAGAATAACTCGCTACATGAAATTCAAATGTTTCAACCTTCTGACCTGATTAATCAATCAAATAAAATCATTCCCAACTGCTGCAACAAAAACTTGTAAGTACAATTATCTGAATATTTGCTAATTGCTGCTTCTCTGCTTCGCAACTGTTGCTTGCACAAACTACGCTATTTTAAATCACGGGAGGATAAGATCTGTCTCTTCTACACATTATTACAAAATAAGAAGTGACTCATTGATTAGTTTGGAAAAGAAGAAATGGATTGATAATGACAAATCATTTTTAGTTGTAGCCCCAACCATGCTGGGTGCAAAATCGGGTTCATGCTACTTGTCTCAATCAGACAAAAAACCATCCATGTGAAGAGATTCTACATCAGTGACTCTTTTCCAGGTTACACCAGGTTGCCAGATAAGTAGGGAATCCTGGCTGCAGGTAGTTTATTATTAATAGGTCTGTGGGGCTACATTGCAGTGCTGAAACTCAAAACTGAGACAGAATCTTTGCCAATTTAGCTCTGAAAAATGGTGAGCTACCTGGAAGTTGCCCTTAAATATCCATAACTGTCAAAGAATAATTAAATTATTATCATAATTAGTAAAACCCCCAAAATGTGTCATATAAAAAGTGTTTTATCATGATACTATACATAAACACGGCCATTTGAACCAGTTAAATGTACGCATTTGTCTGAGGATTTTATTTTGCACAAAAGATGCCTCTCTTAAGCAACCATGCTACACTAAAAATAACAGGAAGCCAAACCCACAGTGAAGTGAAGGAGCAGTGTGGGAGACAGTGTAATTTATCTGACTGCAGGCTCATCGTAGAGTGTGTGTGCGAGTGTATCAAAGCACAAGACTCCACGATGAACATTATCTTGTTCTTCGTTCAATCACTGATACCGCTCGGGTTGCACCCTGAAGAAAAAAGCTTACTTTCACATTGTTGTCCACAGACAACAATAATAAAAACGGTAATATGATGGGACGTCGGCCCATTGTCTTCCTGACACCTCTAGGATCAGCTAGCATGTTAAGAGTTTTTGGGTCCGAACACAAACTGTCAGCGTGTTCTCATTCACAGTAAGGTCAGGCCCTCCCTCACTTCCATTGTTCCTCCTGTCCCGTTTCTTTCACCTCTATGAAGCCTGTACCTGTTGTTGGTTTTGGTTTTCTCCAGCTGCTCGTTCTGCCTGGCGTGCCATTCTTCCAGCTCCACCTTTGCTTTCTCCTTCCACTCGGACTCCTGCTGGCGAGAGTTATTATCTGGGGGAGAGAGATAAAGATGCGGACTTTACTGGATTTTGTTTACTCACTATGAAAATTAAAGCAAAGACCTGCTCGATACTTGGCATAGGTCTCGTGACATCAACGTATTTCTCATATCTCAGACAGCAGTACTATAAAAAAAATACATATGACCTGTGATTACCTAACAACTCCAGCCTCTCTCTTTGCTCCTCCCTCCACTTGCGTAGGCTTTCGGGTTCGGCCTGCAGCCGGTCCGCATTGGAAATTGCTGCATAGGCGTCTGATGGACCGTTGCTTTCCTGTGAAACACGGGAGGTGACAACAGACAAAGACCATTTCAATGAATATAAACATTTCATAAACACGTTGGCTATTTAATAGTGACAGACAATAAACATTCACTCTCTCAACCCAAATTATTTATCTTTCCAACAACGGTGACTGTCGCAAATACATTTGAAGTAAGTGATTGTAGCTAGTTTGTTGTCCAGAGTTCAATGTGAATATAGCATATCTGTTCATTAAAGTTAGGTGTATACTGTCTGAGAGGCTTTACTGAAACCAAAGTTGGTCCAGTTTGTTTTTTTTATCAGTTTTCCTCTCTGACAGAAAGAAGTCCTGACAGTGCAAAAGGCACCAATGTTGCAATGGCAGCACAGGAAAAGGAAGTTGGAGCAGATCTAACAGCCAGATATTCAAACATCTGCACGCACTGAAATCACACTCCTACAGCCTTCAAAGAAAAGAAGTATTTTCTACAACACACCACTCAAATACTGCTATTTTTTCATAATCTATGGAATGGGAGGTTTCAGATCAGAGCAAATCTCAACATCCCATTTGAAAACTTTATAAAAAAGGACAACATTCCTATCATAGATTATAGAGTTCACATTGTTCACATCTTGAAACAAGGTAAAATAGTTAAAATAAGGTCAGAAAAAAAACAAGAAACACAAGCAGCCTGACGATAAGATGGATTTTAAACAAACAATAAGGTTGCTAAAACTTTAGAGAGAAAAATCAATGGTTAAAATGAGCCCACAGCATTATAATTACCGACAACAATGCTGGCTAGCAACTACTTGGTGAGTACAATGTAAAGGGACAGAAAGGACGTCTGTACTGGATGAAACCCACTTTGTAGTAAACCAAGATGATTCATTACAAGCCAATATAGTTCAAAGCTGTCAAACAATCACAACGACTTGCTTACATGGAAATATTATAAAGTTTTTGTTCACTGCAACATTATGGAGGCAAATTATAGTTTTGCAGCACAATTTACTAAAACAACAATATCAGCATCCTCATAACAATCATCAGTAGGGACAAAACTATCCGGCTCGTAAGAGGCAGCAAGTGAAAGGTCTACTTTAGAGATCAAAAGATCTAAAAGGTGTTTTGTCTTGATAGTGCGATCACAAACAGGCAGCCCAACACACCGTATTCACACAGAAAATACAGAGAAACACATATGAGGACAGAGGATTCAAGAGCAAAAATAAAGTGAAGACGTATTACCCCATGAAGATCTCCGTTGATCGCACCATCTATAAACACAAAAACGGAAACAGCTGTTAGAAATCAAGCAGACAAACAAAACCAGAAGTTTCATTCATTGATAGATGACAAGCTAGATCGTTTTCAGCTGCAGTCGAGACGCTTTGAAACCATTAGTATCACATACAACCGACACATGATCAAGAAAAAACTAAGAAAAAAACAACAAAATCTCAAAAACACCTTATATTTAAGAGTCTTTAACTCTTGCTGATTCTTCAAGATTTTCTCACACACACACATAGATTTCATAACATGATTAAGTCAGCACTTCTAGCTGAATACAGTTGCCAAATCAGAGGGAGTTAAAGCTTCAGGGAAGTGAGGCAGTCGAGGTCAAAGGTCGTGAAGCTGCATCGGTTCTGTGGTGGCTGTGAGGTTAGCACAGCTGTGGAGACGTGTCGGGCCGGGAGCCGATGAATGACACTGACACAGAGATATGTGACAGTCTCATTCATTTCACAAACACTAAACTAAACTAACCAAACACTCAACAAGCCCCCCCTCAGCTGTCCTTTTTAATTGTGTCTGTCTCGACGTTAAGGCTAGCGCGGCTAACCTGTTAGCTCGGCTGCCGTAAAGCAAAAAGCATCATTCGGAACCGAATTAAGGTTAAACCTTAATTTTCAGCTGACTTTATACAACCGGTCTCCCCAGCCCTTCCTCCTTTCACATTAAAGCTGATAAAGTTACCCTGTCTGACCACCTACCGCCGGAGTCTCCCAGTGAAGCGGGCACCTCTCCGCCGTCTAGGATGCTGAAGCCTTCGTCGTTTTCGATCCCCGCTATCTCGCTCTCCTGCTGGGCCAAGAAAGCGGCGGCGGGGTCCTCCTCCGAGCCGACCCCGTTACCTGCTGCCGGGGCGTTCAGCATGTCGAAGTCCTCCATGTTGTGTGTGTGGTTTTTTAACAGGGGGGAAGAAATACTGGGCGAGCAGGTGTAGCTTCAGTTGACCGAAACCGATTAAAGCAACGGGAAGAAGGACGAGGAGGAGGAGGGGGAGGGAAAACGGTTAAAAAAAAGCTACAGGAGCGGAAACGGGTTAACTAGCCAATCACAAGCCGGGATAATGTGATTGATAGGGCGGAGCACCGATCGTAACAGAGCAGCTTCGAAATCGGACCAATCAAATGCGTAGACCCGCCCGCACGCAGATCCCATGACCTGCTACGTGCTGTCAGAGCTGAGAGACAAATCCGCAGTCAGGCGAGATGGAATTGATACTAAACATGAGATAATTATCAGGCCTGTATTCTGTTATTTTACATACAGATATGCTGTTATCATATATGAGAATAAAAATGAAAAAAAGGAAGAAAATCATTCGTAAGCACATGTATTCTCCTCATATATTCGATTATCCCTCTTGTGAAAATCTAGTGTATTTATTATATAATTGTTATTTTTGGACTGTGGTCTTGCCAAATAATAAAAATCCTCCAAAATTCCTCCAGGGCAGACCCCAGCAGGTGTCTCTTAATTTCTTCTCATAAGATCACACATTCTTGTTATCTTAGCAGCTTTTTTCTTTTTTTCTTTCTCTTTGTCCCTGCTATAAAGCTGTTCAGCACCCCTGCTCAACCCAAGAACAATGTCATGGTGGTGAATTATTAACTGCTCCTCAGTCTCAAAGGGCTCAGGTGACAAGCAGGCCCTCACCTGACTCAGTGCACGCAGGGTGAGGCGAATTTATTGGTTTGACAGAGAGGGACTTAGGAAATAACTCACGAAAAGACAGCTGAAAACCTCTGTTGCAGACTGTAAGAACCACAAGGAGAAAAAAGTTTGTATTTGGTTGTAGTCTACTATTACTGAGGTCATGAACAGGTGTGCACATTGTTGAGTCCAAAAATGTAAAATCTCACTTGACCTGGGGCCTAAATGGTGAGATGGGACTGATTATTACCTGGCTCCTAATTTCTCTGCACTTTCCCTGCACCTGAATTTATGAGCTGTAATCCATTTTCTTCTTTATAACCTTATTCAGTACATCGTAAAATATGACAGGTACATGAAACTTAACTGAATATATTTATAGAACTTCATTAAGTGACTCAAAGGGCACAGATATTTATGAAGAGCATGTGCGAGACGTGCAGTAATGAGCTTTAAATGGACTAGACTAGACTAGACATTTAAATTCATCACCAGGAAATTTAGTGGAAGACCTGGATAGTGTGTTGTGGAAAAAATATTTTGTCTGTACTAGAAAGGATTTATCTGACCAGAGATTGTTTCGGGGTTACATTGTCTGCATGTGAAAGGAATCTGGAAAGAAGATATTTAATCAGACTGTTGTGGCTAAGATTTAAAACCAGTCGAAGACAATCTTGTGATGGCTCGCCTGTTGCCTGTTGTATGAGATCAGTTCAGCATGGTATGAGAGAAAATGATTTGAAGACACAAAAACTATGATAAAAGAAAGAATAACAATAACAATGACAAAGAGGGTCAATTTCCATTACATTTGTAACTGTCAGAGCTCCAATTTGTTACTGTTGTTGTTGTAGAGGGCAGAAATGAGCAGCTTGTAACGCATGGTCATGTGTCTGACGTTTAAGTCCCATAATGTACTTTTCCCACAAACACTGCGATATAACTGGTTACTTAACTGAGTTTAAATATCCAGCAGACTCAAATGAATGAACACTGACATATCTTGTGGTAACCATTGAAAGGTAACTGGCAGTTACCTTTGGAGACAGCGGCTCAGTCAACTTCTTTACTCTTCTGGACCCCCGGAAGAACATGAGCCAATCAATCCTTTTATCATCTCATTACTTTACATAAAACATTTTAATTAAATCACATAACTCCTATTTAGTTAGATTTACAGCTGAACATTAGCTTTCACCTGCAAGACGTGAACATCAGAGTAAAAGAGATTTTTAGTTGCTGTGTACTATTATGGTTGCACTTTGGTTGTGTAGAAGTCGAACTAATAAGCTGCATCAACATCTGAAGATGACAACAGCATTGTGGACTGGGCTCCATCCATATCTTCTTTGCTCTATTTATACAAAAGACGTATTTCTTGTGTATATGTAAAACAAGACTGTGTCTGTCCGAATTAAGTAACCAAGTTAGGAAAAAAAATCAGTTTAGCAAGTAATGTACAATTCAGTTTGTAGACTGACATAAAATATATTTTCACAAAGCATGAAAAAAAAAATCACTTCAAATCAGCCAGTGGTAAGAAATGTAAAAAATAAAATAAATTCTTGAGTTAGGCAAAAGAGTCACTCTTAGGCCGTCGTTGTACTGTAGCAGCTATTAGACTAAAGCAATTGCTTTAACATTTCATTAATATAAGTCCCACCCTCCCCAACACCTTAAATAATTTAATAAAACAAAACATGTCATTGTAACATAACAGGATAACAGTTACTGTTACCTCAAAGACAAATAAAAAAATTGAGAGTGAGAACTCCAAACAAGTTTTACAGAGAAGTGAGACAATTGGGAACGAGTAAAAGAAAGCTATAGGAAAATGTTTAAGCAAAACTTTGGTCACATCTGAAACAAGCTTTCTGTAATGACAGACGTTCCCATCCCCACCACCCACCATCTACAACACATCGTGTTTCGAGTGGAGTAGGTGAGTCCTCCCACGTATGGGTTACCGTGGCTTGAAAATGGCTTGAGCTTCATCATGTGTCGACTACGCAGAGAGGACAGAGTGAGGGGATTTCTGGCCTGTGCAATGGCCCCACTTTACACGCGATTAATACGGGTTTGCATCTAGCCAGCATCTGGCCAGGTGAAGGCATGATTCTCACGTTTGAGAATTTGTAATTTTTCTGGACAAAACAAGCAAAACATCTTATCCACCTTCACTGAGTTTATCAACCAGCTAAAAAAAAAAGAAAAAAGAAAGCGTGCGTGTGTAATTGTACATTTGAAAAATATACAGCGGTTTGAATGAATTGACAATTCAGGGCCTTAAACACAGATAAGCTTATCTGGGCATTACGGGTACTGCTTTCAGTTTTTCAGTCCTCTTTACTGATAATAGTCCTTAATCAGTACATCTTTCAATATATTCTTCTGGTTGCATAGTCTAACACCATGCTAGCTGCACCAAGCAGCGCAGGTTCCTCCAAGTCTGACGTGAGAACCTTGATGCTCTGGGCAGAGACGAGGGCTCTCTCTGAGATGATCTGCTGCACTGGGGCTTGGTAGTAAGAGGCCAAGACTCCGGAGAGAATCACCAACGAGGGGTTGACTATGTGGAGGATGTTAACGATGCCCATGCCCAACGCTGTGGAGGCTGGAGAGGGAAAGATGAAGCCAGATAGAAATTAGATTTCTCATCTTTTAATGACAGCTTTTGTGACCACAGAGAACATTTGTAAATTCATCTTCTTCAGCAATGTAAAGTATTTGACGTGTTTATGTATGAAAGTGTATGTAGTGACTCATTGTCATGCGTATCCATGCTATGTTGTTGTCTCAGCACAGAAGCACAGCACAGAGGTCAAGCTGAACCCACTATTATTCTAAAATAAAATAAAACACACACATTGTGCATGTGGAATTTAAATCCTTATATGTGTGTGTTTGCTTGGTGCTCTCACCCTTGTTTAGGACAGCTTCTGCTTTAAAGTTCCCCAGTCTGGCTGCGTTGATGAGGTGGGCTGCGGTGATCGGTTCTGCGAGCTTCATATCCATCCCCTCCACCTTCAGCAGGTCCTCTGTGAGACATGCACCAACACACATATCACACGCACGTTTAATGATGAATGATGGTACAAAGCCCTTTAAGACGTGCTAATCAGCTATGACCTTTATCTCATCCAGCTAGAGTGCAACAGAGTTGAGTCAAAAATCACCGATCACGACAATTATGTCAAAACAGTAGCGACAAACAAGCTGATTGTTATACTCTTTGTTGTTCTTGTGAATGATTTCTACTTTAAAGATAAAACAAGAGTAAAGAAAAGACTTTAAAATGTGTCCAACCAATAAATCCTGCCACCCTCTATTAAATTACCGTATTTTTCAGAATATAAGGCACACTTAAAATCCTTAAATTTTCTCAAAAAACGACAGTGCGCTTTATAATCCAGTGCGCCTTATGTATGAATTCTGGTTGTGCTTACTGACCTCGAACCGATTTTCTGTGGTACACGACGCTCAAAAACCTGTCAAAATGTTTTAGCACGACTTTGGTAAGCTACGAAGCTGCACTGCTTGATGGATTGTTGGAGCATTACGGCCACCGTAGTCAGGAGCCTCG
>JBAJHX010000051.1:9050654-9064927 GCA_037176925.1 Amniataba percoides
ACACACACACACACACACACACACACACACACACACACACACACACACACACACACACACACACACACACAGTAACCTGCAGCCATTTCCTATATTGCTGATGCAGAATCTCCTCTCTATTGGATAGATGAACCTTTGTTAAATGCTGTATACTGTAAATGACGGCCTTGTTTTGTGGGAGATTTTCATCATAGCTTCTCCCTTTCACGAGTAGTACTTTGTAACATTTTGTTTAGAAAGCACCGTGCAAAGATATTTAACATATCATTATTACGACTCTCAGGAACATGGGTGCTAATGTGACTAGTTTATCCTGCCAAGTTGGACAACAGAGGGTTTTCTAATTTAAGGAACGGCACTTTCAGCCAAACACTCTCGGCTATTAATTAGGATGACTTCACAGAACAGCCAACACACACACACACGCAATCATTTTTCTCTGTCTCTTTTCTGTGCTCTTTTTCACTTGTTTGCTCTCTCTTTGATGCTCCCATGCTCATAAGAGGGCAAACACACACGCGCGTGCACAGATTCACATACGCTTAGATGCACACACACAAACACACGAGGCACTCTAAAAGCTGGGGGTGGCGAGTCTCATATCTCATGCATCACTCTCCATGCTGGCTCTACTTCGACTCGTTGTTTTCTCTTTTTTTTCCCTCACCTGAAGTCTGTTCAGCTCTGCAGTCAGTCAGCCATTTATTCAAACAATACCAGGTTGGACATGTAAGGCGTGCTTTTTATACAGTTAAAAAAAAAGATTGGCTTTGTCAAATCCTGTCTGATTTGACCCCATTGAATTTAAATTCGGGTTAAATGTGTAAACATCACACTTCCCTCTGCTGCCAAGCTTCTGGTTGCTCCACATACTGAACAGAACACAGTGTCTAACATGAGTGTTTTATTGTAAACAAACCCTTTCCACACTTTTCACTTTCATCACTGACTGTGCGGGACTGTTTTTCATCCTTGTGGGATAGAAGTACAGACAAGCCTCATCTTTTCAGCGCCTCGAGCCTTAATGACAGTCACTTCCTCTCGTTTTGTTCAAAGGAGCATCTGCTTAGACAGGGGCGACCTGTCAGAGGTGCTGGGCAGGAAACTGCCTCCAGTGCAGTTTGTCTCCTCAGGCGAACACGACACTTTGGTCCCGATCCAACTCGCTGTGCCTCCTTTGTTTCTCTCTTTGTGGGGGGGTTGCAGAGTAGGCGGCGTCCCTTTATGATGATAAAATAATGTAAGCATTCACAGCTGAGCAGGCCGAGGCTCGCTGCACTTTGACCACACTGCCATTTTAGGTTTATGATACATCCTCAGACGTTGTCATCTGAGCTGGTTAAAGCTGATGAGCTAGAATGACAAAGCACTGATGATGTGAACCGTATTCTCTGTCTCTTACAGTGTTCAGTAGAACAGCCACAACAGACTGTCCATGACCGAGTTATTAAAAATGTGATTCTTCAGTCTCCTTCAGATCAGAATAGAGGACAGATTTCCTCTGCTTCAGTCACAGTAGCTTCATTTGACCCTCTGCTGGTTACCAGGGCAGGCCGGTCCCATTTGTATAACACTATTCCATAGCCAAAGACATTACTGTATGGTGGTTTTATACAAAAACTGCATCTACTCAGAGAAACCCAAATCTCTGCCCCTGCTGTCCACTGCACTACCTTCACTCTCGTATTTGGTAGCGTGGTGGGCGTGAATCTGGCTCCCACCGTCCTGTCACGTTCCTCTCCTCCCTGCATTGCTCCGTGACAGTTCTACTGCACTAGCTTTCTAGGGCACGATGTGCTCCGCTCTGGATGCTTTCCAAGTGTTTTGGGAGAGGAGAGTGGGTGGGTGGGGGTGCCCAGCCTCCTGCAGTATTTTATCCCTGTTTCAGACAGGTACAGGAGAAGATACAGAGGAGAGTGAGGGCACAAATTTGCAGTGCTCACAGCCTGCAGGCAAAAAGTGTAGACTGTGCAGTCTGGTGACTGGACCACAGGGGCACAAAGAGGACACAAACTTGAGTCTGGAGTAGCTGAGGTTCAGTCCATCGACAGACAGCACACTGATACCTACTGCACTGTGACTCTGCTGTGTAAATTGCACCCTTCCTTTCCTTTTGTCCCGCTTATCAAGGCCAAGTGAGGCAACCCAGTTAAGCACATGCACGGTACCTCACAGCTTTACACTTGTTAATATCATTCTCCTTTTTTTTTTAAAAAAAAAACACACAAGCGAGCGGTGTGTCTCCACCCTGGAGTGTTTCCAGTTGTCACACTGAGCCGCTTCCTTCAGCACTCCTTCGGCCTGCTGCTGGACCTCAGGGAGCGAGCGATCTCTTGACACCACAATATGGCGAGCTCTGATGTCATCGCTTTAGTGAAAACCCTGTAACTTGGTTATCTTAAATCGGTTGAAGTGTAAGTCCATTTGCTGCTGTGTAATTTGCAAAGTATCTAGATACCTCAGATGGATTCAATGTGTTTAAAGATGAAACTTCTGGAGAAACAAGGTTTCAAATGGAAATGTCTAGTTGAAGAGAGATGGCAGTTCTCATTTCTCACACAATGTCCTTGAATTAGTGAAAAGATGAAGCAAAAAAAAAAACCCAACTGACTGTTACCTTCTGGTCCTTTCCCAGTGATGTCTCTGATTATGAATTATTCTGGTACAAAAGATCCACAAAATAAACACACTAAACAAACCCACAGAACAAAATCCATCTAAATATAAGGTTGTGAATGTGCGTCTACTTTTCACTTGTATCAAGAAATATATGTTTAGAAGGGAACAGGGGGCTCGATTTGTTTTATGAGATAACAAAAAGCAAAGTGTAATATAGCAAAATTGGTGGTGATGGAAAACAGCTGTCTCAGACGTGAATGCATATCCTCCATTATTACAAAATGTTTTTCGTTTCAGTGCATCTAAATGAGAATAAATGACCACACCACACAGGAGAATATGCCTTCGCAAACATTAACAAGTTCTGTTGATGGTGGAAAAAAAGACATAACTAAACCTATTGTCAATTGTCTTCTGTACATTTGATCATCTAGGACTGCATCAATGAGTGCGAATGTTTTTTTTTTTAATTGACAGATTAATTCATTAAAAAAAAACAGGTCCTGCAAAAATCATTTAGACTGATTGATAGTGGATTTAGTTTTTTGTCTTTTTTTTCTTGCCTTTTGGTTGCTGCACACATGGTGTCAGAGTTATTTGAACAAAATAAACACCAATATTCCTTCTTTTATCGTGCCATTGACTGGGTGTTATTTTTTTTTGCCATTGTTTGGTGGAGAGAAAGACTTTCATCTCACTGAGTGCAGTTCAGTATTTGGACACCAAAGTGTTAACACTAGAATTATTGGATTTTGTGCACAATTACAGTAGCACTCACTTGGATTGCTTTCAGGTGGAAGAATCGGGAACAATAAAGATGCTGTAAAATTAAAGGTGGGGCAGATTTCTGTGTTTCAGTAATGCAAATGTGGAAATGAATAAATCTCTTCATATGATTCACTCTTGAATAAACCACCGCTGAAGCGGCCTGGTTGTTGTGTGGTTTTATTTATTTATTTTTTATTTATGTGCGCAGTTAATTCCCCTGTCGACCTGTAAGACGGCGTCACGTGTGACGGTTAGGAGTAGCCCATAAAGTCAGCAAGGTAATCAGCCACTATGTGAGCTGTTCAGTTCACAAGGCCTTTATATAGCGTACTGTAAATCCCCGAGGCAGTCAACCAGTCAGTCAGTCATTTCAGCCTTTCAGTCAGTCAGTCTGTTCACTGCATGAAGCCGTGAAGCTGCGATGCCTTTACGCATTGCAGCAGTACACACCTCCCTCAGTCTGGGACTTCAGAGGTCCTCCACAGGGTTGATGGACACACACGCACACACATGCAATCCCTCCGCCTCCTTTCTCTGCTTCTCTCCCTTCCTTCGCCTCCTCCTTTTCTCTCTTTCAATGTCTCTGGGGACCCCAGAGTGCAGCAGGGATGATGGACAGCAGACTAATATCTAAAGCTAACGACTCCTCCCCTCTGACTTCACAGAATAGCCTGACAGAGGCCACTGTGCCCTTCAGATGGAAGAATATGACCCACTACAGTACGGAGGAAATGTTTGCAGCCATACTGCTCCGGAGCAAAAAGAAAGAGGGGGAACACCATGAGATCATTAATATTGTAATCTCTACTTTAAAATATGAATACTGAGCCTCTGCATTATAGACAGAGATGTTCACTGTGCACTGATTCAGTGTGGTGTGTCGGTTTGACCGGCAAAGAGAGGTTCCAACAGTAAAACATGGAGAAATAAACACAGCACCACATAGATAGGAAAATGCATTTTGAAAATTCACACTCTCAGACCTCAAAAGTTGCATCTGATTTTTCAAACACAAGATCACACTGCTTATTCATCATCGTGCAGATCATTGCAGGTGCCTATAACAACGCACAGGAGGTGAAGTGTGAATCCTTCATGCTATTTTTGGGACAGTAACTGTGTGGAAACTTGCTTGGGTCTGCAGGGGGATAGGGCGAGAGCAGCGATGAAATAAGCTTAGTTTAACCCTGTCAGCTTGCTTTCAAGGACATCTCTGAATGATGGTCACAAGTGAGGAAGCGAAGATCGGTGACAGCGAAGCTTACAGCGTGCTCAACCATCAGTTACAGGGGGGGGGGTAATTTGAAGGAGACAGCTTGTCAGTTATCTACAGTCGTCATAAGAAGTTAGTAATCTTTGCAAAAACGGACCAATGATAATCAGCAGGCAGCAAGAAAACATAAGAAAAGAAGACCCAGTGGCCTAATGGATAAGGCATCAGCCTCCGGAGCTGGGGATTGTGGGTTCGAGTCCCACCTGGGTCGTGGTTGTGTGCTCGTGCTCCTGTCAGGTGGATAATGTGCTAATCTGATAGAGGTGGAAGTCTCCATATGGTGTACTAATCTCACATCATGAACTGTTTGAACAACACAATACATTTTTGTATTATTATTCTAACAGGCTCCATCCAAAGTGCAATCATCCGAAACCATTTTTCTGAAGTTTTGTTCGGTTTCTCCTCATCAGCTGGGTCTTAATGCATGTATGATTAATGGTCTCTCCACGCATCAGACCTCAAAGGAGGCTTCTTTTTTTTTTTTGGCTACCACTGCACGTACAGTTCATCCTCTGAATAATCTTACTCGGGGTATATCAGTGCACTTCAGACAACTCAAAGCTTCAAAGTGACCGTGTCCCCCGTGGCTTTCAGCTGATATTCTGCTTGCTTGCACATTATATCACAATGAGTGGGATTTGATACATGCTCCTTATACATCCCACGTGGTCTGGAAGATGATACTTCATGAATCAGTTGTGGTATAGGGGCCATGAGGTGGGACTGGCTCTTTGTCAGCAAAAAGTGTCCTTTATGTACAGAGGTGACTGCTAAATGAAAGACTGCAATAATGAAACTCATGCATGTGACACACATTTTGTTTATGGGGAAAGTAAAATAAAAAAAAAAATTAATATCAGCGGACTATCACCGATATAATAAGCACACATTACCAATCCTGCAAACAGGTCTGATGCTGTGCTTCTAAAGGCAGATATAAGTGTAAATGAATGCATTGAAAAGGATCTCGAAAGGATTTCAAAAGGCAATTCACTGTGGATCTACTGATGCAGACACCTAAAGTGCTGCCTTTTTGCAGCATCCTGCCTCAAGAAATGGCACAAAGGTGCTGTCCTGTGACATAATCCACCTCTCACTTGACTGCAGCAATGCCGACAGGCAGAAGTTCAGCATCCAGTACTGTGCTGTATTTCAGTATCAGCTCCTCTTTGTCCCCGGGCAACAGCTCCAGCAGATCAGATACAGGTAAGTATTTCCTCGGTGGCTACATCCACATATAGAGGAAATTTAGGTTAGTGTTTTGTTCTGAACGCTATGCCATCGTCACGGGTAGTATTCTCACTTCAACCTAATTTGAGGGGTGTAGTGATGTAGACCCTATTTATCATCTGTGATTAAATATAAAGGTGAAATGCTGCTGATCATACAGTTTTCATGCTGTTGTCATTCATGGCTCCAAATTCTTCTGCAAATGATAATTTTCCAAATGTGATACAGAATATGTATTTGACTCAAAACATTCAAAATAACTGGAGAAAATCAGCACTACAGCTGCATTTTCATCTGACAGCAGTGCTATGTTAATTTGCCCTTTTTTTGAATGGCATGCAGTCCCTGTGGAGCTCTGCCATATGTATTTTGGTATAAAATGCTAATGCAGTTTTCAAATGGCAGTCATTGTAATTGTGTGCCTGTTTCATAGGCTGCCACAGCGTCAGTGTGTTCACAGTGGGCTCATTCAAGTAGCTCAGGCATAGATTGGTCACTTTTTCCGTTTTGGCATATATTCACGGTGAGTCATTACCTGGACACGGGCCACATGCTGACATGTGGACAGTTAAGGAGAATACAAAGATCTGAACTCCTGTCGTGAGACTAACGAACACTCAACAAACAGCGATAAAATACACGCATCGCATTACACAAAGACACAAAACAGCACGGGGTGCCAGATCACCACCTGGATGCTTGAATATTGTGTTATTAAAAGTTCAAAGTACCCACAAAAGCACTGAATGAAAAAGTGTTATAATCACACCAGTTTCCAATCATGCAGTTTCGGAAAACTAAAAAAAATGATTAGATTATTTAATTATTAAATTATCATATTTAAAGCATTGTGGAGTGATCGTATATTTAATATGATGTCTTGTTCATTGCTCATGGATTGTGGTCTGCATTGGATAACTGTAAAACAGACTGACACCTTTTCCTGTCAGTTCTGACAGGAAAAAGTGTGAAGGTAAGTGGTTAGAGGAGAATGATTTTTGTCATACTCACCCTTGAAACAATAGTACAGTGGATATGGGTCAAGAGCAAAAATTGCCAACTTCTGACCTCAAAACCAAGAGGCTATAAATCACAGGGACATAAAAGAATAAACAAAACTACGAGCAGTGGTGGTGGACAGTCAGGGGAGAAATCGTGGGCGTACGTGTGTGCATGTGTGTGTGTGCGCACGCACGCCACTGTTGTTTCCAAGCCTTTCTAGGCTATAAACAAGGTGATGGATGCTTGTGCCAGAGTGCGTTGACTGGACACTGCCTCCTGTGTCTTGATTAATTGATGGGAGATTCAGCAGTTTAAGCTCCCCTCGCTCCTCTCTCCTCTCTCTGCTTGTCGGCCTCACCATGTGTGGAGAGTGTGGCAGCGTTACAATGAGGAAAAAAAAAAAAAGCAAGGACACTGTAAGCACTTGGAGGGCTAGAAGAGACTTATTTTAGAGCTGAGTCCAGACTCAGAAACAGGGTTAGGTTAAAGTGATAAATATTGCATTCTCTGTCTCGTACAATTGTCCTCTATCTGAGTCTGTTGCTCTGTTTCTGCTGGATGTAGAACTAAGTAAGTGCATGCTGCCATTACACTATATTATTATCTATAACACCTCCTTAGCATATTCCCTCGGAATATTTCGACCCCCTAGAAGTCATCAAGTAATCAGTTATTCAAGCTTTAATGATTCATTTAAAACATTTAGATTCATTTGTTTTTTTCTATCATTATAATTGATAATTAAAACATTTTACTCACTAAGTGAATTGTATTTGAAGATAGCAGTATGGAAGAGATAGGCAGAGTGAACAAAAATGATAGTTTGGCCCATAAGTTAACTAACCTAACCCTAACTCCCTATTTGCTTTGTTTTCTCTGTGATCATCTGCTCGTTGCCCCACTGGCTTTCTAAAAAAATGCCACCACGTGCCTTATAGATGTGACACATTAATATGACTGACATGAATGATCAACAAAACAAAACAAAAATATACAATATATAAAACAGGTAAAGATTGCTTCAAATCTAATATTGACTTCTGTGAGTAGCTGTAGCATCCCCTAATGTGTTGCTATGAATCTTTCCCAGCCTGTCAAGAAAAGATTTTCAAAGGACTTTTGAGACAGCTCACATTAAAGCACAGTTAGATCCCTGGTCTACCAGCGGAAAATGAAATATAAAGGTTTGAAATATCCTCAGAATCTGATTTTACCTGCCAGAAACCTGACGACTGTCTTCCCAAGCCTCTTATTGTTCCAACGTTTTCAGAGCACTGTCAATGTCACTTTTAATTGTAAAGGTATTTGGATTTGTCAGCTGCTGTTTGAACACGGTCCTTCTCCATCGGCTTAAAGCAAAGGCACCGCTGGTGCTCGCGGTCAGGAAATTGGTTGTTTCATTTTTATAGTCTCACACCCTGCTTGCTGTTAATTACTGAAGGTTACACACCACTGCCCAAAGTTTGATGCCCAGAAACGTCCTGAGCACGGCGGAATAAGAAAATACAGGCTGAGGGCGACTTCTCTGCAGATACACACACCATCACACACCTTTAGTGAGTAAGAAGTAATGGTTAAGACGGTTATGTTTGTACAAGTCTATACATTGTTACTCGACATACCCTTAAAGAGAAGATTTGAGTACACAGATGTTGACCAGTCAGTAAGTTCCCACATATATATTGATATGCATGGCTCCTTTTTTTATTGATGTGTAACACAAACAAGTAAGGGTAACAGAATAAAGGCACAAATTCAGAATGCCATTTTTAGTAGCAAACATTGAAACTTTTTTTTTGCTTCTTTCAGCTCGTTGCAGTCTGTAAATTTCCTCTTTTGGTTCACTCTCCCATCGCTCTCTTCAACCTTGTCTCCAGCAGCAGCAGCAGCAGGCGGCCCAGCAACTGGTTGGGGGAACATAGCAGTAGTATTTAGGCTGCTAAAGAGCCAGATACTTCTCTCAGGAGTTGGTGGAGACCAAAGGTGGAGCGCTAATAATTCCATCAGACCGGAAAACATGACCCGGTTAACATTTTTTGCCACAATTTTTTTACATCGATGATGTGTCAGTGTGCTGTTTACAACTTGTTCTGCCACCCTCAAGTGACTTTAACAATCAAACGCTGCAGCTTTAAACCTCCGGACATATTTGTGTGT
Source organism: Amniataba percoides (assembly GCA_037176925.1). Lineage (NCBI taxonomy): Eukaryota > Metazoa > Chordata > Actinopteri > Centrarchiformes > Terapontidae > Amniataba > Amniataba percoides. The sequence continues at coordinate 9,059,707 of JBAJHX010000051.1, forward strand.
GAACAGTGTGCGTGTATGACTTAAACCGAGGACGCTCCTTTACAAGTGTGTCTGCACCTGTTTTGCATTTTTGCTTGTTTTCTATTCTATTTCTATTCCTAATTCCTTCACACAGAGACAAACATATCTCCAAAGAGACAGTTAGAGAAACCCTGAAGCTTAAAGTGAAGAACCAATGGCTGAATTAAGAGCTGTGTGGACATGAGGGAGTATGTTATAAAAAAAATAAAATAAAAAAAATGCTGATTGGATCTTTGAAGTTGTCCTGTGCTGTGATGTCCGAGCAGGTGCACGAGTCCATCATTGCATTGCACTTCAGCTCTTTCTTTTAAAAGCATTATAAATTGAAGAGGGGTTCAGCTGGGTGATGCTCCACTCATTGCACTGCACCCCCTCCACTCTCTCTCTCTCTCTCTCTCCCTGTGCATGCTCTCATCTCGTCCTGCAGGAATTACACTCTCTTCCTCCCGCCGCCGCTGCCCGACTCAAACCGGCGTGTCTGCAAACTGAGAGACGCACGACCCCCATCCTGCACACACACACACACACGCACCTCCTCCTCTTCCTCCTCCTCCTCCTCCTCTCTTGGTTTCCCTCTCCAAGAAGCACAACTTGTAATAGGCTGTGGTGATCGGACCTCTGCGACAAGGCTTTTTAAAAAAAAAAAAAAAAAATCTTTTTGCTTTCACATTTTCCTTTACCTGGAGGGAAGGAGAAAGACGTGAAGGATCAGTAAAAAAAAGAAAAAAAAAAACAAGGTAAGCCTGTGTGTGTGTGACTGTACGGGACCGGATGCTGGTGTCGGTAGAGGCTCGTGCACTTTGGTTTAAAAAAGATGCTGATGGCTGCGCACGCCTCCCGACGCAGCATGTAACGGGCTGCTAGTGTGCGGTCATTTAATACGGGAGGGGTGTATGTGTGTGTGTGTGTGTGTGTGTGTGTGTGTGCACGCTGTACAGATGACTGTAACTGCACATGCCGAATTGCTGCACCGCACCGGGAGCTGCGAGTTGGTACAGTGCGGGTTCATGCGAGGGGAGAGAGAGAGTGATGCTGCTGATGCTGATGGTGCTGCTGCTGCTGCCTGATGCTGCAGATGATGGTGATGGTGGTGATGAGGAGGAGGAGGAGGTTGAAGAAGAGGAAAGAAACCAGGAAATGATTTAAAGACGCTCTTGCTTGTGCAGATTTCGACTTTCGGATGAAAAATGACCCCGCGGACGAAACAGTCGCCTGATATAATAAGAATAATAATGATAATGAGCGCAGGAAGTTTCCAGCAGGATGTTTTCTCTCCCTCCCTCTCTCTCTCTCTCTCTCTCTCTCTCTCTCTCTCTCTCTCTCTCTCTCTCTGTTCCCCCCTTCCTGCTGCTGGCCTGTACTGCAGAGGGATGCTGTCAAATGCAGCAGAAATACCCGTGGGGTCCTGTGATAAAAAATAAATAAATAAATAATGTTGTTTGATTACAATAAAAAGAAATGTTCCAGTGTGTTAGACTGATTTTTTTATAAGATGACTGCAAAGTATCCCAGTGTCTGGAAACTCAAAATGTAAAGTCCCCAGCAGCAGGATTAAAGAAAAATGGGGATTTTCATATAATAAATTGACTCCTGAGCAGTCTGGAGTCACTTTAAATGCCAAGACAAATACTATAGGAGTATTATAGTTCTACCACAAGGGATAAAAAAAACCTCCTTAATGTGTCCAGATAACAAATTACTCAAATTTTAAACACAGATGTAGTGAAAGGGGGAAAAAAGTCATTTTCTTTGCAATGTAATGCTGTTGCAGGCTGCGTGAGGCGATGCTCTCTAAGGGCCCTCGTGCTGACACAAATCATGCCTCCACTTGCTAGTCTTTGACCCTGTCTTTGTTCACCCCTCCTCCTCCTTTTTTCTTTTTCTTTTTTTTTTTTTTCTTCTGGGACTTATTTCCATAAGGAAACATCACAGGCAGCCAGGCAGCGTCAGCACAAGTCCACGCAAGATGGAGCGCTGGTTGTAAATCCAGGGCGCAGGTGCCTCGACTGCACTCAGGACACAGTGTTTGTGCTGGAGGGAGCGCAAAGCCGTCATAACCCAGTTTAATCAGCCCTTTTATTTGCTCCTCTGAGTGGAGGTGATCACATTTTGAGGCTTTAAGATAAAGATTCATTCTTCTCAAGAAGTAGAAATTAAAGTGATCTAATATTGTTTTCTGTAAAAGTAGTTTCTTTTATTTCTTCTTTTTGTGTATGTGTGTGTGTGTGTTTTTGGAGGTCCTAACAAGGACCTCCGCCTGGAGGTCGTCTCTCGCCCGCACCGAGCCTCATCGTCATCCTCCCCCATCCCATCAAACTCTTGTGTGTGAAACCCAGCGGAGTGAGACTGCATGTCCTAACAGTGGCGTTCATGCAGTCACAGCTTGTGTGTTCTGTCCCCTGGCTGCAGGTCTGTCCCCGATAAACGTGACCACTGAAGGAAGAGAACACAGAACTGCTTCATCATGAATTTTGTAATGAAAGCTGCGCTGGGAGGTGAGTAGTCTGCCGAGCTAGAGGTTGATTTAACAGCACTGCAGTGTAAAGGATTTAAAGGGCTGTTCAGCGGCGGTGACGGCTGTGTTGTACTGGTCTGGTGGTTATTGGGTTTACTGGGCTAAGATAATCTGTCCTGCACCAAACTCCTGAATTCAAACATCAGCTACCTCCTCTTCTCTCTGTCTCTTTCTTCCCTTCTGCACCCGGCTTTTTAAAAGCCTCTCAGGGCGCCGCATGACTTGTTCAAAAGAAGGACATCCTGTAGGTCGAGTCCTTGACAATGCCACACTCTCATAACCCAACGTGGTCAGGATTGCAGAAACCTATTCAATCTTTGTTTCGGCCTTTGTAGAAAATGTGGGTTTTCATGACCGGTGAAAGTGAAAATGCTGTTAAGGCTGCTGAAAAAGGACAGCAGCAGCAGCTAGTGGCTCTATTTGTACACTCAAGTGAAAACCTTGCATGTCCTAAAATGTCACCTTCTCAGGGCAGCAGCAGCAGCTTTATTTTCAGCTCCGTCGTCGTGCAGTTTTTGAGTTTACTCGGTGGAATTCAAAGACAGAGTTTATGTGCACGAGGACGGCTTAATTTTCTCCTAATCCTTAAAATGTTGTGATAGCGTGAAAATCCTCCCAAAATTAGAGTTATGAGGCTTTCACGTGACTTCAATAAGCAGGCAGCGCATAACTCAAAGCCAACTGTTGGCGTCTTTTCAGGCAAGAGAAAAAGAGAAGGGCTATTTTGCCAAGAACTATGACTAACATTTTTTTTCACAAGACTTTTGTCCTTTAAAGCCTTCAGGTATTATCCTTTAGAATATTATCTCAGCTATTATTTGCCCCCTAATTAGTCCTCATTATAGCCCTGTAATTCATCCTCCTTGTCAGCCATAGCTTCAAGGGGAAAAGGCAGGATCGTGGCAACCACACACACACACACACACACACACCAGTCAGTCATGCGTGATCGCTGAGCTGTTGCTGTCCGGGTTACAGGGGTGTTGAGCAGTTACAGTTGGGCCGTGGAGTTGAAAGTGAGCCTCTGCTCCTCATTGGGATGCAGGGGATGCCGGCGCTGCCTCACTCTGTATAGCTGCCGTGCCTTGTGTCTGCGCTATGAATTCTTAAATCAACTGCACTGCATTGGATGCCGCTATTACTCCGCATAAGTCAGGCTGCACTCTGCCTGCGGACTTTGTGTGTGTAGATTCGACCATGTGGGTGTTTGCCTCTGTGTGTGTCTGTGTGTGTGTGTACTCTGCCTGTGGTGGAGCGATGTTTTATAGATATTGTATAGGACAGAGTGTGTCTGTGCTGCATCTTCAGGCTAAATGAATTATGGAGGCTGCACAGGCCTACTTCAGGTTATGGATTTTTTTGTGCGTGAGAGAAAGATGGGAGAGAGAGAAGGGCTGCAAGAAAGAGAAAGTGCAGGTGTGTGTGTCCAGTGATCAATATGTGTGCCTATCAGGGTGATTATTCTGCTGTCATTGCAAGCTGTCTTTGGTTCTGGTCCATGTCCACTGGCTGGGACACAGTGACCCCTTTCCACAGAGCTGTCTGCAAAAATGCTGACAAGCGCACTGGATCTTTAAAGCTCCCGAGTGGGGGGGGGAAATCAGATAATGAAACAAACCAATTAGCCAGGTAATCAATTAGCCAAGCCCTCAATCTGATGCCTGTCAGTAAATACATCAATATTAGTGAAATATTTTTCATTCAAGTAAGCTGCAATTTTGGGTGTGCCGCTGGTTTCATGGTCGAAGCTTTATAACGTCCTCAGTTTGATTCTGGATTTCCCAATAATGCCTGTCTGTCATCCATCAAATAAATTAATAATCAAACAACACATTTTCCCTGCATCTAATTCGCAAAGACAGCCATTTTTATTAACCACCACTTCGATTCAGATGGTAATACCCAAAAAAGCATTTGATGTGTTGCCGTGAAATTCTGCAGTGCCGTTCATGTTGCCAAGAGGATGAAAGCTGCTGACTTTGGCGGACCCTGACTTTTCTTCTAGCATTTGTGACTGAAATTGTCTCACCAGCTTATTCATTTTCGGCGAAATTTGGCACACGCATTCATGCTCCCCTCGAGATGAATTGTGATACCCTTGATGATGACTGATACTCAACCTCGTGCCATTATCGGGGATACATTTCTGAAAAACGAATGACTTTACAAACAGCGTCAACAGCGTTTAGTGTTTATTTGCTTAAAAAAGATGGTGAACATGGGGAGTATAAACCCACTAGACAGCAATGTGTTACCTTTGCCACAACATTCAGCTCAAGGCTACACACGCTCTTTATAGAAGAATGAACGGAAAAATAACCTCTCTAACATACAACCTGCAGAGAGGGGTACCATATTTGAAAGAAACTGACTAAATCTAATCTATTTTTTTTTCACCCTGATTCTGAAACTACGAGGAATCAGATCGTGTAGCCTGTTGTTACCTTGTTTTTTTCCCCCCATCCCTCAACTGTTTGGCTTGTGTTTGGATGTGGATTTTCTGTACTGTCACCGAATGTTTTGCTGAGTGTGTTCGGTGGTGAGTGTATGGACGAGTCTCCGCAAAAGATAAGGCGCTGCCAGTGCATTAACCACTTAATCCTCGGGATGATTTTATGTGATAAATTTATGCTAATGAAAATTGATAAAATATGATTTAATAAGTTATGGAATGTTACTACAAAC
>JBAJHX010000051.1:9065027-9087704 GCA_037176925.1 Amniataba percoides
TGATAAAATATGATTTAATAAGTTATGGAATGTTACTACAAACCCGCCGGCGGGTTTTGACAGTTAACTGGTTAACTAATCCTCCAAGGCTTCTTTGGTTACAGATACTTGGAAGGGAAACAGTGCTGTGATGATTCAGCAGGACTCGAGTCCAGAGCCAGACATCTGCAGGGTTCAGATGTTTGTTGGGTGTTCCTTTCTGCAGTAGCCATGTTATCTTTAGCAAAGTTACGGTACCTGGGACGCTGTGCCATTGCGTCGTCATGACAACAGAGGAAAGTAACTCGCAGGTAAATAAAATGTTATAGCTGTCTATATTTTAAATGCAGTCTCATAAAGCTGCTGGTGGATTACCTGGACCAAAATTGAATGGTAAAACAGTTTCACTGAACTTAATATAAATTGTAGAATGACAACAAAGGTACTCAGACGAATTATTGTAAACATTTCGCAAACATGGCCAGTTGTTTTTCATCACCACTGTTTGCACTTATCATGAATGGTAAAGTGTTATATGTTGTTATGTGTAACCCTTACTCAGGCTTTTCTAAATTTGACATCATCCCTATAATTTTTATCTTTATTTCCTGTCATTGCGTGACTCATTTTAAACCTCAACATAAGAAACAATGGCGCTCTGCTATCTTTAATTACAATTATATTTTGTGAACAACAGGTGCGGTAAGCTATATCTCACTAATGGGCCCTTTGTAGTAAATCCTATCCAGCGCATAAAAACAGACTGATGATACCTCTTCTGTGTAACCACTAAATAAAAATAACTAATTAATGAGAAGGTTTGAGATACAATTATTCTTCACTTTTGGCTCCCTTGGCTTAAAAACCCACACCGGAACAAAGACAATTAAGGTGCGCTTCCACAATTTTACACTAGGGATGATCACGAATCAATCAAGTGCTGTTGTTATTTGCGAGCCATTAAACAAAGACCTCACACAGCTTTTTTATACCTGACCTTAAAGTCAGGTACCGGTGTGGTGGCCTCATTGTGCATTGATTGCTTCTGCTCCTGAGTGCGTCGGTGCTGACTCAGCACATCCCAACTCCTAAAGGCTGAAGTAAAGTTTGACAGAACAGGGGGCCGTTAAGTGATGTAGACATTAGTCCCAAGGCGTGGAGCTCAACCAAACCCCCGAAGGCGTCAGGCAGCAGTTAAACCATGATTATATCAGCAGAAATGTCAGCGCTGTGCAGCCAATAAATTGAATGGTAACATTTAATTACAAAAGCCACAGAAGTTTAACTTTTGTGTTGTCTCATTAATTCATTTGTGGTTTGCCAAAGTGGAAAACAATGGGCTGAATGAATAAAGAGAATCTGACAAACCACATTTTAACATGAATAAATCATTAGTTGATTCATTTGGAGACACATGGGTAAGTTTAATGACAAAAAAAAAAAAAACGTGCCAGTACTGTCAGCTCCTGCTTGCCTTTACACAGAGCATTACATAATTGTAGCATTGTGTCCAGTTTGGAAGAATATCCGTCCGATTTACTTGCTATGCAGCACCGAACAGGTAGATAGGCTGTCTTTATATTGCAATGTTGCATGCAATGGATTTTTAATGGTGTGAGATGGAGGCTACCAGTCATACTAATATGTAATCACTGAATTAGACAATAATTTTATTATTTTTTTAAATCAATCGTGGTTGCTTCTTTAATTAGGTTGGGTTCCTGTTAATGGTTTTATCCGGATGCTCCTTTTCCATATTACCGGTGGAGTGATAGAAGGTGAGGTGCAAGCTTATTTTGGACCCCTTAATGAAGATGCAGACATGAATAGGATCATTGCCTCATTTTCTCTCTCTGGCTGACAGCAGAATTGGTACAATGTATGTGCTCCCTGGATAAGACCCTTAATGGCTTGTTAGCACTGTTCTGTGGATACTTAAAATAGCTTGTGACAGTGAGTGGCCTAGTCCCTGCTAAAGCGTTGTGGCAGACTCAAAGGAAAAACAAAATATATTTCATTTTTAATCCTGTTGGAGGCTGCACTGACATTCCCAGCTTCCCAATACGAACCCCGGACAGTTCTTACTTTCCATTGCAGAACGATGCAGAAATGACATGTTTGTGAAAGATGTTTTTGAAATGTTCTCTCTTGCACCTTGCAATGGATAAAAGACAAAAAAAGACAAGTGAACTAGAGTAGACCCCACCATGCTTAATGTTTTACTTTAATTTTCAATGTCAGGATATTGAAAGGCAGGTTTTAGCTTGAAGTGGATCTGGTCTTCTCGATAAGACATTAAGGTATCCTATATATTTACTTATTGTTATCAAATCCCATGAAAACCCTCAGAAGACTAAAATCAAATTCCCTCTTAAGAATAAACATGAACGCTGTAGTTTACTTTGAGTCGGTTCCATACACAGCGTTCTGCTGTACTCAGTAGTGCATTAATTGTGTATTAATCCACAGTTGAAAATAGTCCCTAACAGAAATCAGTGGAGAGTTCCACCAGCTTGGGAAACAGTCACTAAAAAATAACAATGCCCAGCTGTTTTAGGAAATTACTTGGCCTTTGTCTTTTTTAATAGTACGATATATTTTATAGATATTAAGTACTAATAATTTTCATTTCAGTTTTAAATAAATTTAAATCAAGGTACAATAACAAGATGATTGTCTTGCATTCAATGACTGCAGCTCGTAACTAAAAAAATATATTTTTTAACATTATTAATTCTTTAACCCACCATCACATACATTTGATCATGTGTCATATGTAGACTCAACAGCATGTAAACAAGTGCATCAATTTTCATTAATGGATGACATTTTCAGTGGTGTGTGACAGAGCTGGGTGATTTGAGGTGAAATGAAAACAGGAGACACCTTGAGATGTTCTTCCCTCACCTCATCTCCTCAAAGTACAGATAATCACATTTAGCAGCACTCTAATATGATTGGCTGAGGGAAGCAGGTCTTCATCGCTTGACTGGTCTACAGGGTTACCACACACACACACACACACACACACACACCCACACACACACACACACACTTCCCCATCTTCTTCTTGTGCATTACTCCAGCAAATCAAATTCAATTTATCAAATTGACCTTGAGCTCCTCCAAGAGATAGTGTGTGTCTACACATGTGTGTTTGACAGTAGACCCAGAGACTATAAAAAATGCATTCAGCTTTCTATGCCATGAGAGAGACTGACAGAGTATCAGAGACAGGAATCTATCTGTATTAGAAACCTGGCGTCCGTCACCTTTACATGAAAGTTGAACAAACATTATGCACATTTCCTGCACCTGCACTGATTAAAGCCTGCAATTACTCTTTCTAGATAATGAAATTTCTTTACATAGATTTTTTCCACTAAAGGTTGTCATCAAAGGAGTTCACCAGAAACTTTAATTTCTTCATGGAACTTCAGCAACCGGCTGGCTGAGATACTTTATGTTGTTATGTTGTTATCAAAATTATCATCAAGAAAAAACTGTGACCAGATGGTGACACCAAAAATCATCTCACATCAGACAGTTGGAATCGTGACCAGGGTGTTGTAAAAATGGACCAACCCACATTGTTTACATTCATGTTTTCTAGTTTGTAGTCTTCTTCTTTGTTGGCACATTTCTTTGCATGTTACTGCCACCAGCAGTCAATCACTGGAACAGTGTGAATAACTCTGAAAAAGCTCCATCCGGAATGCTCACAGCATACTTTTAAAACCACTATTTGTGCACAAATGACCATGACTAGATTAAATGACTTAGATTATTAAACAAATTTATGGCCAAGAAATCAGATCCGCCGAGACCTTACTGCTCCTCCTGACTGTGTTGTGTGCCTCACCCGAGCAATGACAAACGCTGGACTGTCAACTGTCTTATTCTGCCCATAATGTGCGTCAGACTGACCGGAGAGCCTGAGACACGGCAGCAGGAGATCCGCTGTAACTTATCTCTGAGGTGTCAGGAAGACCCAGGCCACAAGCAGAAAACAGTATAGGTTCGATGACAATGACACAAACAATAACCAACTTGTTGCTAAACAGGAGCAACATAAAAAAAAAAAGAAGCAGACAGCAATCTGAGCGACCTGACATATTGTGTGTCAGATAGATCTCTTCGTGACAGCACGTCAGCAGCTACACTGTGCAGCAGCAACGCAGTGGAATCTGAGGTGAAACAGGGATGCAACGTTGCTCCCACCCTGTCATTTTAATTACAGCTGTTTCCAGGTTATTTAAATCCCACCTGGCATTCAACTTTTGCACAGAGCAGATGGCCGATTCGCTCTCAGTGGAGTCAAATCCAAGACCAGACTCTCCACTATGAAGCTGCAGTGTTTGTCCAGTCAGAACAAGAACTGCAGAACATTTCTGGGTTCAGTAATATTTAATTCAGTCTATATACAGTTTTCCCCTTTAAGTCCCTCATCAAATTTCATTTTGAAAATAACATCTGACACGTTGAACAGTAGCAAATATGTAATTTTGAGTATCTTGTATCTTCAAACTAACCTAGTCCAAGTAGTTTTTTAGGTTAACTGATTTTCAAAAGTGCCACCACACACATGAAAATAGCTGAATATGTCAATACTATAAAAAAATACTAACTTTTTTTTAGAGAGAAATTTATTATTGCAGCTGTTGCATCCACAACCCTTAACCATCTATCTACTGTGGCTTAAAAAAATCTCTGTTTACTTAAACTGTGTGTCAGGAGTGCCAGTTTATAGTCGTGAGAAGTCCCAGTGCAAAAAAAAAACATAAGGCTGTCCTGCTTGATGTGTTGTGCAAAGCAGCTCCACCTGAGGGAAACTGAAGCGAGCACAACTGCCACCAATTACAGAACAACAGCGGGCACACTTTCTCCTCCCTCTCTGCCAATTTCTGCCACTTTTTTTTTTCCTCCTACTGTTGAATAAGCTGTACTGAGACAATGGTTTCTGTCCTGAAGGCCAAACCTAGATCCGCTTTCCCACCACACTTTGGATTTAGAGAGGGATTTGCCTGAGAGCCTTGAGTGGGGGAAAGAGCAGATAAGTACTGTTTATCTGATGCTGTTAAAAGTTCAAGCACCGGGAGAGTTGGCTAAGGTTAGTCTTCTTTTCTGCTTCCCCTCAAGACTTTGGATTTAACAAAGATTTTTGAAAAGAAGTTTCAGAAGGAAAGGATTAGAGAGATGACACCTTTTATCTAAGCAGCGAAGCAGCGTCCAAGTATTGAGAAAAGAATCGTAGTGAAACTTTAACTGTGCCGCCACTGCTGGGAGGAGATGGCAGCCACAGGAAAAACTCCCCGGCAGCGGGACAAAAAAAAAAAGCTCTACTCTGTTCAAACTTGGCATTAACTGATCACAAATGGACAGCTCTGAGTACGTCACTCCTGAGGTTTTAGAATGCGTTTCCACATTGTCTGTTTTTGTCCATTTACAAAGACCAAATGTGTTGATGTTCTATATTCTCCTAGTGTTATAATATGTATGTAGTTGGCACTTGTAGTAACCACTCTGTTCTTTATACTGAGTATACATACTGAGTAGGCGGTGCTTCATGCACTGCTAAAAGGATACGGCCTGATGTGGCCCAGAGCACCTTGACAGTTTGTTTATTCATAGGCGCCGTCATGTTTTATTTACGTGTGGGATAACCAGTGTTGCAGACCTTCTGAGTCAATTCTTGAACAGCACTTGCATTTTATTTTGTCTCAAAGTTAAATTCCAAACAAATATATTTCCACGTTTAACGTTGCTTTGGACTGGCGTGACGGGGAGTTTCACTACAAAGTGGCTCTTTGTCTTCACTGATGTTGACTCATCTATTATAATGTGAAAAAAAAAACGCAAAAAATGATGAAAACAGGCTCAAGGCCAACCTGTCAGCTTTCCATTACAGGCTTTTATCTGCTTATATACTGAATATCATTCCGACAGCAACTACAACCTCATACTATATGCGGGGCTAAAGTGGAGAGACACTCTAATCAAAAACATAGCTTGACACAGCTTACGTGATGCCTGAGAGCTTAATAGAATTATTCTGGTTTGAAAGGACATTGTATCTCTAAAATGGCTCACCAAGCGGGAGCCGGGATCATACTTAGCTCAATATAACTCAGGGCTTTGTCTTACAGATCCTCTTTTTTTTCTTTACATTTCAACAAAGACAATCTAAATGTGCTAATAAGATTTTGCGAAACCAGACCAGAGTTTGTTTCGGTTTGGCACAGTGTAGTTAAAGAGGCACTGAAGGGCTTTTTTTTCTGGGCCATGCGTGGTAAGGGAATCTTTTGACAACGAGGCTTAGCTGGTTGTGAGTCACTGCGGCACTTACGGGGTTCAATAGCAGTGTTTACATGGACTCTATTGAAGATATTCAGGTGCAGGCGAGCTGAGCGGATCCTGATCCTGTTTGCAGTGTGTCAGATAAGCTCTCACCCCGGCTCTGAGAAATCTCCACGCATCTGGGACACTCTTACTTTACAATACCGTGCCACATCGACGCGTGCAAACATAGAGTTTCATTGTGATTCTTGCTGTTTTTTTGCTGAAAGAATGATAGGTTAAAGAAAAAGGGTGTGTCAGTGTGTAGCGGACCATTTCTCAGCTGCAAACGCTGATTCTTAATTGGTCCAATTTGAATTCCCATCGCGGTGTTTGCTTTAATCGGTGGCTAACAGCAAATAAACTTGGATGCAAGTTGTCTCCTAGCAACGCAATTAAGATAAAATGGACTCTGCGCGATATGTATGGATGCGGGGCGAGTGGTGATTAAACTTGCCAATAAAACGGCCCAGAATAACACTCCCTAACTGGGACGTGAGCCGCTATCTCAAGAAACGTTCGCGAGTAAACGTTACCACTGATTCAAAGTCACGCCAGATATTTTGAGCACATAATGTGCATCCACACATGCATGAAGGCCTAAAAACAGCCTTCAGCTCTTCTTCACTCTCTTCCTCTCTCTCACACACACACACACACATGTAAGAGACCAGCATTAGCATATCACGGCCGGGCTGATATTGCCACGTCAGCTTCTCTGTGCTCCTTGTCGGATGCTGATACAGCACCGTTTACTTTGGATTTCTCTCCGAATTTCTTTCTCATTTGTCTCTGTCTCTTTCATCCAAGTGCCTCATTACTGTGATCGATCCTATTGCTTTATTTATATTCACCTCATGTCACCTCATCACTGCGGTGTGCTCTGCAGCTCTCAGAGAGCACCTGTCCGTCCAACAATGTGACGCGCACAGCGTCGTAAACAGAGCCAGTCGCCGGGACATTTGAAGTCCCTGTCGGTGGCCATTTTCTGTGCCTCTTCAGCCATTTTGGCTGTCATGCTGTCCCAGTGCTTCGGCTGTGTATGACAAACCATAGGTGCACAGCGTTTAACCGTGGTGCCCAAAGACTGTGACACGCTCATTCAAACGAAAGCCGCTCGCCAAGTGTATGTGGTGAAAAGTCCAATTGAATTCAGATATCGTTCTCCGTCTGTGTGGACAGAGAGCTTGCATAGACAATCAAATCACTTCAGCTTAAACGATATTTGCAAAAAGCATCAATGTCACTGTTCTATTATAAGCCCGGTTTCACACTTCAAGAAAGTTTGTGGGCGTTTTCCATCCTCCGCCAATTAGTGAATATTAGGAGTTGGTTTGTCGAGATAAACAGTCTTCGTTCTGGTTGCTTAAAATAACGCCTCCAACTGGGAAACAATATAGGGAACGTTAAAAATGTTAAAAATACAGCCTGTTTCTGTCCCACATCTCTTTGATTTTCCACCTCAGCTGGGCTTAGGAACTATTTTGCTATAATAATTATTTTATTTTTTATTTTTAGCATTTCCACTCAGACTCAGATTTCCACCAACAACCCCCCACATTAGCTCTCCCGCGAAAGTCTCCCTCTTATCTAACTTCCAAACACGAACACACGCCTTGTCCTGCTCATTCGCTTGTTGGTTAATTTAGATTAAACCGATGTTATCTGCTCCTCCTTCGCATCTCCCGTCGAGAAAAATAAGCGAATACAATTAAATGCAGCTTTAAATACCTTCATTGCTCATTTTCTCATATACTTTTTATAGGCTGCAGCCCTTCTGATGTTTTTATGTCTCTCTGCTCCTCCTTTTTCTCCTCCATTGCTCTTGCGCTCATCCCTTCCCACTTCATCCTTTCGTCTCTCCTGTCTTATCTCTCCTGTTTTATCCGCATTTTGCCGCATTTTTTTTTTTTTTTGCTGATGAATCAAAAATACTGACGATACCGGGGGCAGCTGCAGACTGAAGGAGAACTCTGTCCTGTGTTTCTTTCTTGGCTGCCGGCTCTCTCTCTCTCCTCAGATAGCCTTTGCCTCCTCTCAACCTTTCCCCCTCCTCCCCGGCGTCGCTCTCACTTTCATCCTTTCCTTTATACCTCTCCCCCTTCTATTCCCCTCCCTTCATTTTGTCACTTTCCTCTTGTCGCTGCCTCCATTTTTCCCTCCCTCCATCTTTCAACCGTCACTCTCTCTCTCTCTCTCCTTCTCTCTGGTCCCACAGAAACTGCGGGGTAATCCCACTAACTGGAACAGCTCAGTTAATTGGACTCAATAGTTCCTGACAGATTCTCTCCCTCTCCTTGTTTTTCTAAATATGTCTTGTTTTGTCACAAAAATCTGCAGCACACTCCCCGTCCCTTTTTCTTCTCCGCTTTTCCCCCTCTTCCTCACTATTTATCTGCTCCTGTATTTGCCCCAGACCCCTCAGACCCCTGGCTCTGCCCTTCTTTCCCATTGATGCTCAGTGACAGGTTTCCCTCTTTTCTCTCATCCTTCTTTGCAACACTCAGCGTTTTTCCGCCTTGGCATCACGACGCATCATTTCAGGCGATGTACAACTGCTACAGGGACAGTGAGAAGGCTTGCGTAAGACATATTCCAGGGCTCGTGCCTGGTTGTGTAATCGCAAAAAAAACATATTCACAGCGTTTACTCTCACGTCTCTCACCTGCCTTTATTTCTTCGTCTTGCTTCGTGCTGATGATGCAGTAGGTCTCCGCTGTAGACTGTCTGTGTGTCACTGTCTCACTGTACAGAAAGTATTGTGGAAAGTCAGTTTTGTTTTTATAGCCCAATATCACAAATCTGCCTCAACAGGCTTTACAATCTGCACAGAATGTGTCTGTCCTTCGACCTGAACACAGAGGGAAAAACACTTTAACAGAGAAAAATCGAACCACTAGGGCTGTAGCCACCTTGGAGGACACACAAAGGTCATGTCTTCATGGTTATTTCTGTCAATTTTTAAGTTTTAATCACCTAAGAGGGACTTTGCATTTGACAATAGCATGCAAATTATGCAACTAATTACAAGACAAAAGGATGATTTTTCCATCAAAATTATATTCCTGGCATTTGAAACAGCATTCAGTCATTCTTGTATATGCATAAAGATAAAAGAAATATACTTTAAGTTACAGCAAGTCAGCCTGTCAACAACGAGGAGGCATTGGCAAACGTCAAGTGAGATATTTGTATTTCATGACAAATTTGTCACATACTCATCGTGGCTCACGCTCACGATGAGCAGTGAAATGCTTTGTTACCCTCCCAAGTGGTGTGTGCCAAATGAACTTGTTAAAATGCAGCAGATGTAAAATGAGGAAATATGAAATGTAAAACAAGTAGAAAGAGTAAAAAAGTTCAAATTTACAGTGAGTCTAAGTATGAGGTCAATACACAATAGATTTAAAGTAGGATGTAATAAAATATGAATACTTCCAAATGAAAATGAAATGATGACTAATATGTACAATGTATGGATGTAATGATATCTCAGGATTACAGTTATCATGCGTCAGGAGATGTTTGAGTCCCAGAGTGCTGCCGCTGTACTGTCATCAGTGACAGAGGTCAGCAATTATTTGACGAGTGCAGAGACATCAGCAACACACCGCACAGCAAATGTCTAACGGGGGCGTGTCCTACCAAATCCAAATGCATCCAAATCCAAAATGAATGAAAATGATCAAATCAGAAAGGAAATTACATCATAGCTTATGAGTTTTAGCTGATTTTGAAATAAAATTGTGTTGTATAGGTAGTAAGAGAATACAATAAAGAAATAGAATATTTTCACTACAACTGAGAGAATGGAGGGATTTCAACAGCCCATCTTGTGTCTGTCTGGCTTGTTTAACTAATTTGATGGTTTGACATCTCAGTCGTAGCAGCCTGCTGGAGCTGTCACTGTGCCTCATATATTTCTTTGCTTCACTCTCTCTCTCTCAGGAGGTCCTCCCGATGTGGGCAAGATGCTGGGTGGGGAGGAGAAGGAGGAGGACCCCGATGCAGCCAAGAAAGAAGAGGAGAGACAGGAGGCGCTGAGGCAGCAGGAGGAGGAGAGGAAGGCCAAATATGCCAAGATGGAGGCTGAGAGGGAAAGCATGAGGCAAGGCATCAGGGATAAGGTATAATGACGATGACTAACAATGTGTTGACTTCTAAGCTCCTGACTAAGTGAAATACTCATTTACCAAAAACAAGGAAGACTGTCAGTCAGTCTCTCCACTTCAGGAAATACAAAGAATATATAAAGAAATGCAGGAATTCTGACACAGTGGATGCTGAGAGAAATGTGAAAAGGAAAATGGGGAGAAAGAAAACACACAGGAGAGTAAAAACCAATGATTTTTTTAAAAATTGTGTCACACTCTTGTGAGAAGTTTTGATCATTTCCGATTCCTCCCTGTCTTTTGATATTTGCGTAGCTTCTAAAGGCTTCACATCTCGCCGGCGTGACAGCAAAACTGTTTATAAGAGTGTTTGAATTATCAGACTATTTTTGTTCTCTTTTAAGCTATTTTTAACTTTGTTTTCTGAGATTATAAAGTACACGAGTGGAGCGTCGGGAGGGAGTTGTACAGAAGTGTGAGCGGTAGATGAAGAAGATGAGGAGCGGTGATTAAAAAAAAAGAAAAACACATTTGAAGTTTCAGACAGACACGGGCGAGTCAGAAAGAGGACTGCTGAGAAATACAAGATGTCCTTTTTGCAGAAATTCTTGTTGAGTAAACTGATTCAACATTTCTTTTGTGTGCTTATGTATTATATTTCTATTTCTATCTAAAATGCAATATCCAGTAATGACTTTTGCACTCTGAATCCGCATTAGTATAATGTGTTTTTTATTGTCTTCAAGCCGAGCTGCAGTTCACGCGAGTTCGAACTCAGACAGTGTTTGCTTTTAGTTCCCCCAGCTGCCGTGATGGTAAAGGCCGCAGCGTGGCCACTCCACTGCGGAGGCCGTGTGAAAGCCGTGCAGTCTGCGGGTGGGGCAGGTCGGGAGGGAAAACTGTGAATCAGCAGCATGAAAAAGCAGCTCTCCTCCCCTGGCTCCTCACCTTCTCTGTTCCTCTAAAGTTCTCCCAGAGGAGCACAAAGAGTGAGGAACAACTCCCCAAGTACTCGTCACCGAAAGGTTTCCTTTGCGGCTTTATCCCGCTGTGCCAGATATTGTGAAAAATGTCCACATTATAGCTGAAGTCTATGAATATATGTGTGCTCATACTACAGTATGACAAATGACTAGGCAAATAGTGTCGTCTGAAAAAAATATTTCACCCAGTTTTCAGGAGATTTAATGGCCTTGTAACCAAAAATGCCGCCTGACAAACATGATAACAGTTTTTCAATAACTAAGAGCGTTTTAGTATTTCACTATAGCCCCTCATGTGAGCTGACAATAATGATGTGTTATTCTTTTACAAAACACACAGCCTGACACTCACAGTCAACCTGTGGTGATGAGCTACGATCATTTCACCCTCTTTCACTGCAGCTCTGGTGGCAACAGATCTCAAAGCTGGTGTGATGTTTTGTTGTGTGTCTGTGTCAAACACACTGCACATTTTTTCGACACGCGCTGTCAGAGTGCGAACGGTGAAAAGCAGCACCCGAGACATCTGCCCTGTTTTTGACATATTCCAACAGATTGCTTTGCTGAAAGACACAGACAGCAACAAGATGAAGAGAAAGACGAAGATGGAGCAGCAGCTAAAGACAGGAGAAGAGAAGGAAAAGCTCCATGGGAGGGTTGAATAGGGTGGATGAGCAGCCGTACATTGTGCAATGCATTGTGCCTAATTACAAATGTCCAGCTTGTTAATAGTGGAAAACTTTTCTAAAATCACAGATACACTAAATCCGACTTGGCATTTAAAAATAAGAGCGTGCCAGTTTCCCAAGCAGACCACATCACTGTCAACAAGCAGAGCTGCTGTCTCAGCATATGCTGGTGTCAATGCTTTCAGGTCAGAGGGGAGCTCAATTCTAAAAGTGACCATAATAGATGATTTTGGCCACTCGGGGCAAGACGTGACTCAACAAACAAAAAAAAAAAACATTAAAGGCACAGTACAGGGAGATATAACCAATTTGGTGAAGTGGCTGGTTGAGTGGAAATTCAGGTCATGTGACACATTTGGACCTTGGAAGCAACAACCACAAAAGAAATGGCTCCAAAATGTTGAAATAACTCTATGTTATTGTGGGTTTAGCCATAGCTTAGAATAGAAACTTTCAGGACACAAACAGCTGTGTGATTTTCATGACATTCATGCAGTCAGCTGGATTAAAAAGAGAAGGACTAAAATGTGCCATGGGTTCAAAGGGTTACTGTGTGTAAAGACGGACGACATGACAGCACCCCAAAAGTTAATTTAACACATCTCCATCGCCTCCTGGTGGCTGGCTGCAGTACGAGTCATAAGTTCTGTCCCTGCTGTGTTAGCAGGTGGTATTCATTCTTCTAATTACCTTGTGTTCTATTAGTTGTTTTATTCTACAAAAAAAGAATGAAATATCACGATTGAGCTGCATTCTTTGTTTTGACTTTAGCTTTAGTGGGTGATTGTTCGTTTGATCCATACTTATTGATTACCAATCAATACCAGTCAGTCAGATGCTTCCTTGATCACTCCTGCACAGGAATGTCCTGAGCTCTGGCTCCAAATGATCTTTTTTCCTCCATCTTTATATGCAGTTGATGGTTCAAACATACAAACAGGCAGTTTTAGAAAACTGTATCCAGTTCTGGGGCAAACGTACACCTCAGACATATTATTGCCTTAAAAGTCGATATAGCTAACGTGGCATTGGTGTTCAGAACAGATCCACATTTTTCAGTTTAGGAGAGTAATATAAGCAGTTTACAGATGTTAGAAAACAAATCTGACAGCTTTATAGACACGCTGCAAGTTTAAGTCCTGTAATCGTGATATGTTTTTTTGCATCCTTCACTCTCGCATCTCTTTTTCCGTGTTTCACCACCAGTACGGCTTGAAAAAACGCGAGGAGGCCGAAGCCGAGGCTGCAGCCGCTGCCGAGGAGCCCGCCGCCGGCAGCTTGACCCGACCCAAGAAGGCCGTGCCGGCCGGCTGCGGTGACGAGGAGGAGGAGGAGAGCATCATGGACACAGTGATGAAATACCTGCCGGGCCCGCTGCAGGACATGTTGAAGAAGTAGGCTAGCTCGCTGGCTAATGCTAACGTTATCTAGCTTAGTTCACTGGCTACATTCACAAGGCTGGCCGAAATCAGGGTTGGTAAGTTTTCACCCCCATCCACATGACAGATATGAACTTTGCTCTGCAAGAACATAAAATAATGTAATACAGCGAGGTCTTTTGGTGTTTGGAAAAGTTTCTTGGCGGGGAAGTGAATTCCGCGGGAGCCAGCAGTGTGGACTGTAGCCATTAGACTAAACTAGGTCGGCCGGGTGAGCGTTAGCGATGTTCCACTGATCAAGCTAACAGCGAGCAGAGGGGCTAAAAACACAAAGTTAGATGGTTTATCCTTCTAGTTTGAGACATTTTAAAAACCCTTTTCTCTCCTCTGCGATAGCTGCAGTGCTCTCTCTTTCTCGTTCTTTCTCTCGCAGCACTGAAAAATAATAACCCTCTTCACTCGATTTGTACATAGATAAATGAATACATTACAAGCCTCAAGGTGGGCAAACAATCATAAAATATTATGAAATTATTATACTTAACTGTGTGTCTGTCTCTAAAATAAAAAAAAAAGATGTGATAACTTGATAAGCCATATTTTAAAAAGGAAATTTAAAGACTACTGTTGTGTGCTCCTAAAGCTACTGTTTTGTGTTCGACCACGTCTGAGATTTATGTAAAACCTTTTTGCACACAGTGTTACATATCCTCCGTCTCCCCCCACACACCCCGACATCAACGTGTAATGACATTCATGTAGTGCAGTGTTTAAAAAAAAAAAAGTTTCTATTCCCCTGTTCGGTGCGTCTCCTTCTTACGTCTTGCATGCCATTTGTCTGGACAAAGTTTGTTGTGTGAATATGTACCAACTCACCCTTCCTTCCTCTCCCTCCCTGACCCCGGCCCCTTTTATCCTCTTCTTTATCATGCAAAAAATATTAAGGCAATAACTCCTGAGTTTGAGTGTGTTTTCACGACCATGTCGATATAACCGTTAATAATATCAGTAATAAAAGAAAAAAAAAGAACTGTATGCATTCAGGAAGTTTAATTTACAGGTTTGCAGGGTTTTGTTTTTTTAGTTTTTGTCTCCTCGTTTTGATGAAGAATGACCGTATAGCCGTTCATACAACAGCCAAAACCTTAAGCTTTCAGCCATAAAACCAGAACTTACAGTATATATACTATAACTATCAGGAGAGAGTAATGAATGAACATGTATGAATAAATAAGACGTTGTGTGTTTATGATTTCTAAGCTACAATAAGCGGTGTTAACTTGAAAGCGGGTGCCGAGTCTGGATTTCGCATCACGTGGAATTGATTTGCCAGGAAGAGACCATCCTCCCTGAATACACACAGACACACACACAGACACACACACACACCCGTCACATCCACACACACAGTGGAGTGAACATCGCAGTCTGGCTACTGGTTTAGTTACACCGTGATGCTTGATTCAGTTCCTCTTAGCGTTGTTTTCGATGTGAGAGTGAGCCGCTGAGGGCCACGTGGAATGCCATGAGCAATAAAGGATTACCATGTATGTTTCTGCCTGAGATTCAATAAAAACCTTGTTCACAGACATTAAAAACGTGTCAGCGTGTTCTCTGTGACGTGTAAAAAGGCCGCTGAAAGGCGCAGCAGCCGACACGCTTCCCGCCTGTTACAGAAGGGAGAGTGCAGGCGTGAATAATACTTTTATTTAGCTCCTGCTGTAACTTGCTTAAAGCAGATCCATCGTTAGTGCTTTTCCTACTGCGACAAGCCAACGTGTCTGCTGTGAGAAAGGCCCATTGCGAAGAACTGTGTGTCTGATTATATATTATAAGCAGCTATTAGAGGTAAAATTGTCCTTGCTTCATAAAGATATATGGAGTGACTAATATCTTCATTTAAAATGCTTTGTTCATGTAAGATATTTAAAAGAGAAAAAAATGCTTACACTCTTCAACAAGAAAAAAAAAAATTCAAATAAAACTGTGTCTAATTAGTACTTATTCTTATAACAAAATCAGACTTTTAATTAGTGTCAAGACATTTTCACCCTATTGTAACTGTGGACAAAATAGCTGATCTATATTGTATCTATATTTATAACACATACACACTTACAGAGTGATCCATCCAGACTGAACATGAAGAGTATTATTACTGCTACTACTATTACTTATGAAGAGTACTATTTTCATCTTCCATTTGCAGATTTGCTGTTGTAGCAGTTATGCTGCACTGCTGCTGGTCTGAGAGGGGAGCTGTAGAGCGAGGGACACTCAAACTTAACCGACTCTGTGTATTTCATCCGTTTTGCCACAGGGTGTCACTGCTCTCTTTTGACATGGGGGTGGGGGGAGACACAACTCTTGACACATCGAGGTGACATATCCAACCAAATGCCAAGGCAGTTAAAGAACAAAGACACTGTGGAAATGTTGTTTTCAAGCTTGATTTATTTCATAAACAAAAATTCAACCGAGTAAGGTGAACTATCTAACAAAACAAAACACAGAGTCAAGCACTAAAATATCAGAAAACCCTAGACAGAGGAAAAGACACAGTCTGTGAGTGGCAGGAGTCCTCGTCCTCTTTTACCTTTAGCATTCAGTTACTTATTGTTTCACAAATGTTTACATCCATAAGTACCATTTGTTGAGCAACACCCACCGTGCTGATGAGCAGGTAAGAGAGCAGTGGTATTAAATAATATGAATCGGGTTGTCTGACCCTTAAACATGCTGTCAGTTTTATCTCTGAGTGTCAGTATCAGGCTGTTGACATCAAGGAAACACAGATGGTACGGTAGGATCGGTTTTACCTCAGAGTCTGCGATTGGTGGTTCACCCAAACAGTAACAAGACTGCTTCTGGTGATTCTTACCGGAGCCGTTTTATTTTCAAAAAGCAACAACACATCAGCTCAATTTCCTGGTTAGACGGAAGCTAACCCTTCCTCTCCTCCATCTCACTGTGCCGTTCACTTTAAAGTTAAAGGAAATCCTCATGAAGTGCTGCAAAATATACAGCAGTGTTAATCATCGTGTAGTGCAAGGACATCAACATGTACCCGCAGACAGACCTTCATGAGAAGCACGTTTCCATCGTGAGCTTTTAAAGGACCAATCCAGGAATGTCGTACCACATTTCTGATGTTCAGCGGGAGATTTAAGACCCCTCGCTGCTAACATTTGTTTTACTTCAGTACAATGAGTCTGACAGCTGTGAAGACATTAGAGGTTTCCTGTGTTTGTAAATCCGCGTACACCACTCATTACTGAAATACTCCAGACCTGGATTGAGGCGTTAATGTGAAACTTGTAATAAACAATAAGTCAACAGTACCACTCGTTTCGTATTAAACCACGCGTTTGAGCTCCAGTAAATAAAAACAAACACAAACAAACAAACAAACAATCAACAAACCAGACCTGGCTGAAAGTGCAACAGAAGTCCATTCAAATACTCGCAGTGACTTTGCGTCACTACAGCCTGACTCACATCGGGGATTGTACGCATTAAAAAAAAATACCACAAGAGTTTTCCTAGGACACTTCACACATGGTCTCATTTCAGTAAATCACTTAAACCAACAGTTGCCATTCTGAGGCACCAGGAATATACTTCAGGGATTGGGAACATAAACGATGGATAATGTAACAATGTAGATTGTAATTAGAGGTTTCATTTACAGAAACATGTTTACACTATCCAGCGCAAACGGCCAAAGTATTTCGAGTAAATGAATGGCTTTGGACACTTTCCCAGGTCCGTCACAAATAAATATATTCTGAATATAGCGACAAATCTCACAGTAGCCAGGTTTCTAAATCTGTCTGTCCATTACTGAAGGATCTGTATAGCTTAGTGTCTGAGACAGTTAAACTTGAATATGGAAAAACAGCTCAGAAAACATCATCATCATCATGATGAACATCATTTTCATCAGGTCCAAATCCAATATTCTAGCATTTCTCTGTTCATCAAATCCAAATACGACATTGGCTTTGTTTATTGTGTATCGACCTTGGAAGAAACATCGACTCTGGGGAACAACAGTAATGACAGCACAACTCATTTACAGCATATTGAGAATAATTAGAATTCGTTCAACTCCTCAATAGAAACAGGGACTGCTAATAAAAAAACATCTTTCCCGTCACCTTTCGATGGGCCCTCATTCAAAACCCGATCCTCCGGCCTCCCCCCTTATTAAGGAATCCAGACACTTGAGGAGATATTAAATGATTCATGATGACAATGTAAGCCTTGCTTGGTTAGTTCCTACAGAGCAAATGTTCAAACCTCGAACCGAAGTCAAAATTCAAACGTCAGAGCACAAAAAAAATGTCATCCATCGCATGCCCTGGATCCTTTAATATCTGCTAAAAACGGAGTCTGAAATCTCTGAAAATAATTGAACCTGACGTGGTGGGCATGGTCTTCCGGGCAGGCCGTCGGAAGGCGGTGAGGCTGAAGAGGGTTTGGGACGATGGCGGGGGTCTACGGGGAAGAGAGGGTTGAGGGGAGCCCTGGTTTCTACACATTTGTCCGACACTTGGGGAAGATGGGTCCTCCCTCAAGCCTTCTCTTTCTTACTGTGGATGGAGGAAGAAGAGAGGGAATGGCCAGTAATGGATGAGAGGGAAGGAGGAAGAGAAAGGTGGAGAAAAAAAATTAGAAAAAAACTAAACAAATGCAAAAACGTGGTTCATCATCATCATCATCATCAGCAGCACCTTTTTGCTAAAGCAGAGCACAGGTGGCCTTTCTTATTTGCTTCACACGAAGCAAAGACAGGCGACCGAAAAAAAAAGGCAATGGCTTTTACGAAGCAGAGCCAAAGGATTGAAGCAATTCATCTTTAGCAGGAGCTCTTGAAGGAAAGACAAAGATAAGACATTGCAGAGCTGGATTATTCAACTATGTAGGTTGGAACCAAAATGAGTTGTGTCCCCTATAATGACCCTAATGTTTTTATTTGTTAGTGGTCATCATAAATTTGTTTATGGTAATTTTATTAAGCAGAAGTGCATTTTGCAGACTGCCCCAAGTAATAACAAAATACACTGAAAAAACTGCCAAAACAAACTAGATCTGAACTTGTATGTGTTGCTTTAAAGGATTTATCACTGATTTCCAATAACATTGCAAAGGCTTAACAAAACTTTTTTTCACAAATGTAAACTGCTAACTGCTAAACGTAAACAGGCTTTGATGAGTAAAATCGATGTACTTGCCCTTTAAGGGACCTGTCATTTCAGTTTCTACCGTAATTTAGTGGTGCATACAGTATTGGCACTCAGTGACCTCGGACTCTGAGGCCACTGAGGGTTTGGGGCCGCGGGGCAGTTATCCATTTCAGCAGGTTTGCAATCCAGCTTTGGCTAATAGCATTGTTTAACAGAGCGGAGGAAGAGAGGACAGGAGCTGAGCAGAGGAGGCCAAATGCCTCCAGACAATGCAGGAACAGGGGAAAATGATCAAATTAGTAAAAGAGGTCAACAAAAATGAAAATAAAGTAGCCAAAGAACAGAGAGCACTGATTTATTTCTGGGAAAGTGATGCAGAAAACAAAGAGAAGACCATGAAGGTTTCTGCAGCATTGCAGTACGGCCAAAAGGAGATGGAACCCCCACAAACAGCAAGAAGTAGAGGATGGTTTCACCCTGCCTGAGCAGATTTCAAAAGGAGGAAAGCATTGATGCTGTTGTCCACAGAGTCAGGGGATCAATGTTTTGCTCTTGTGAGGACACATGACGGAAGCACAGTTTAAACCAACAGCATTTTGTTTGTCTATTTTAGGAAATTCATTTTATCTGTCGTTTTCTTCTTCTGTATTTCAAAAGTGCATGTTTTCCTAGCCTTGAAATAACTTTGGTGATTTTCATAGTAAAATTTCATTCTCATTCTTTTTCTTACTGAGTGCTTTATTTCCCTTTTTCCTTCCCCTACAATGCAACCTGCAAACTGAACGATACCAAATATTCTCCAGTTTGTTGCTGTTTGATAAAGGTTTTTGCACATTTTTGGGAAAAGTACAAAACCCGTGGTAACAAAAAAAATTATTCTGACTAGAGCGCAAAAACAGCTAATGAGAGACACTGTCAGTGGTCTTTGCAAAAACCAGAGATGACCAGAGGACGAAAAGAAGAAAAGTGATAGGTGCTGTGGAGAAGAAGAAGACAGGTGGAGGCAGAGGTTTCCAGTCATCTGGGAAAATGTTCGCAGAAGTAAGGCAAGGTTGAGCGGCCACACTGAGGTTTTTTTTTACTTTTTTTTTTTTTTACTTAGTCTTGGACTTGAACTTTTTCCCGAAGGCCCTCTCCAGCTCAGGGACAGACAGAGTGAGGGTGAAGGAGCCGTCCGACTCCGACCTGACGACCCGGGCTTAAAGATGACGGGAGGGGGAAGGAAGACGTTATGACAAGATAATGACACTTACACTTAACTTCTGTGGTTTGTGAGAGTATAAAGTATATCTGAACCTAAATCCTGCACCTACCTTTGGTTGAACTGATGACTTTTCCTCCAACTCTAAATCTAAAACAGCTCCTGGAGTTTATATGGTTAAATATTTGATGAGAGTGCGTAAGATTGTCTTCACTCTTTGGTACAAAGTTTGGGGATTCAATCACATTGTAAGAATTAAATCAGCAAATGCAAAAAAAAGAATGACCTAAACAACATGTGCACAGCGTGAAACAATCTCCTCCAATGGTTTCATTTTCTTCTCTCTCTCTCTCATGCACAGACTCTTTTCTTAGTGCTGATGTCATGACTCAGGAAGCCTCTGTTTTGATTGGCCGGGGCTTTTTGGCCATACTACTGAGTTACCGGCCGATGATATCACTCTGGCTCTTCTATTAGAGTCTGATTAAAGCAGAACTCAAGGAGATATAGTGAAGATAAAGTGTCAGCACTGACGCACGCAACATCAGGCACCGCCAAATGCAATACTACTGAAAGAATATATAACTAAAAGCACCGTGAGGTCAGCAAATATATCAAGTGCTCGATATGTATCAGTTTAAGTCCAGTTCATGAACTGTTCCAATGTTCCAAATGTTCCAAATGTTCCAATGTTCCAAAAACAGTTTCTCAGAGCAGGTACAAAATGTGTGTTTGTATGTGTGTGTTTCCAGGACTTAATACTGCAGACATCTCTGCATGTGTGAGGTGTGTGTGTGTGTTATTTGTACGCGTAACCCACCCAAGTCGTTGTTGTTCATCATGGCATTGGAGCCTCGGAGGCGCGGGCCCTGCTGGGTGAAATGATATCCAAACTTTAACAGCGTGGTGTTTTTCTCCAGCATGCTGGCGATCTCCATCTCCACCTTGTTGCCTAACGGCTGGCTCTGGAGTTTGGAAGAGAAAGAAGGAGAGAATGTGGTGAGGGGGGATGGAGGAGGAGGTACAGGAGGAGTACACAGTGAAGAACTAAAATCAGGTAAAAGAAGGGATGTGATCGAGTGATGGAAATGTTTGGCAAGATAAAAAAAAAATAAGGAAACAGTTGGACAACACACTGTCGTCCTCTCTGCAAAATGGACATACTATGGATATATGGTGGTCTCCATGGCAACCAAGGATAAAGTGGCAGGGGGTACAGACGTTTTTTTTTAACACGGGCTTTATATAATTTAAGTCTGTCTGTCAGTGAAGCCAAATGGATAGAAAAAAAAGTCCATGAGTCATTCAACAAGTTGAACTAACGAGCCTGCAGTGAGTCACAGATATGCAGCATGACGCATCACAATGCAATCAGGGAGCATTACACTGAACACAAACACACACACACACGCACTCAACTTTTTATGCATGGTCAGTGTGTTTGAGTCTACATGCACTCTATGCAAGCGGTTTGTGAGTGTGTGTGTGTGTGTGTGTGTGTAGTAGCTGGTACCTGGTTGTCTATCTTGAGCTCCTGTAGCGTGCTGTTATTCTGCAGGGACTCTATGAGGGACAGGATTCCAGTCCCGGTAATGAAGTTTGACTCAACGTTCAGGCTCTTCAGCGTCGTGTTCACTTTCAACATCTCTGCCAGGGCCTGAAGGAGCACACAGCACGTACTGTATCTTAATTCAGACTGCTGGCACTTGACTAGTTGCTGGAAATGAGGATACATATATCAACATACAGTGAAGTTTCTCTGTAAACTGCTTTATGCATATGTCTACTACTGGATAGTAAAAAAAAAGTGGCTATAAAAAAGATGTAAACACTACTGCATCTTCATAAAAATATGACCAGCTTTGCAGTTTAGTTTGGCTTTGCATTGGAGCAATGATCAAAGTAACTAACAACACAGACAAGACTGTCCAGTGGAGCATTTTAAAAGGCTAAAAAAATCAGAAAAAGAAAACAAAATATTTCTTTTTTTAGACTCATTCAGTTAAATCTTTAGAGACACACAACTGTTATTAACAGAACAACCTAATAAAAGGGCAAATGGCGCAACCTACAGATCTATCAAAGTAAGACAAACTCTTTGGTTGTCCTGGTTTCAGAAAAAAATGTGAGTAATAAACCAGTTTAAATGGATTCTGCGCAGCATTTTGTGTAAAAAGCTGTGACTTACGAACGCTACAGGGTCGTTGCTCCGGGTTCCTACGATACTAAACCTCTCCACCACAGTGTTCTTCATCAGAGCCTCAGCGTACGCCTTCAGAATCTTGATGGGGATGTTCTGGGTTTGGAAGAAACCATCACAGCTCAGTAAATGTGAAGGTGGTTCTTTGAGTATTTTCCCTCAGAATCAAAACAGCAAAAAGAGCAAGTCATTTAAGCTTTTGTGTTTACAGTTGAAAGGAGGATTTCTCTGCAAGTGTCATAATTTATAAAACTTACTTCATTTTGTTCATGAAACACCTACAATGTGTTTCAGGAAATGAAATGAAATGTTGTTTTCCAATTAATTCATTTTGTCAGATATTTACAAAATGTATTTATTAATTTAAATATACATGAATTTCTTGAAAAGTATCTTTTTAAATTGTGCCTGTGAAATTTAAATATGAAAACTACATTTTGTGCTCTGCGGTTACTTTGCATCTGATTTTGGAACAGATGCAACTTAGTGGTAACTACTGTTAAACATTCATCAAGGACAGACATCTACATCAGATAGAGGGACATATTTTTAATATAGTTCAAGTTAAAGTGGGCCATCTTAATCCAAAATAAATCAAAATCAAACACT